>PVIR01001116.1:73141-136893 GCA_004026965.1 Petromus typicus | reverse complement strand
GAAGAAACCTGGGAAAGTCAGTGAGCCGGCCCACCAGCCCAGCAGGGAGCAACTCACGTGCAGCTGCTGGTGGACACTTGTGCACAGACAGATGGGAGGGGAGGTGGCCACACAGCAGGCTGTCACAGCTCATAGGCCAAAACTAGGACAGAGACAACCATCCTTCAGAATCCACAAGAGCTCGCTTCTCGGAACTCTGGAGACACTGACATCTGAAGATGCTTCCGGTCCTTTGTGTAATATGCATAATATTTGCATACAACCTCCTGCCATCCCCATGTTCTCTAAATCACCTCTAGATGACTTAGGATACCTAATACAATAGCACTGCTATGGAAACAGTGACCATAATATGCTGTTTTGAGAATAATGACAATAAAGTCAGTATATGTTCCACACAGAGAAAAATTTTTTGGAGTATTATTTGATCTGAGGTTGGTTGAATCCATGCATAGGGAAAATGCAGATACAGAGGGCCAAATGGACAAAAAGAAATTGTTCTTGACAACTGTCACCAAATATGCTCATCTATTTGGTGAACATCAGATTCTAGGTAGAAGTGGACTATCTTTTGTTTAAGACACTGAGCTCAGGGCTGATGATTTAGCTCAGTGGTTCAGGCACTTGTCTTGCAAGCACAAGGGCCCGGGTTCAATCCCCGGTTAACCATATACAATACTGGGCAGTGGAGACTCACTCCAGCAGCAAGCAGTACCACATACCACAATGCCGGGCGTGGTGGCTCACGCCTGTAATCCCAGCACTCGGGAGGCAGAGGCAGGAGGATTGTGATGTGAGTTTGAGGCTGAGCTCAGGGCCAGCCTGAACCACAAAGCGAGACCCTGTCTCAAAAAACCTAAAAAAAAAAAAAAAAAAAAAATTCTTCTGAATTATCAAAAGTATATTTAAGAATAAACACATTTTTATTTTCTAATTTTTTCCAGTAACTATTAGTTCTTGATGTTGCATTAGAAGTTTTAGAATTATAATTGGTCCTGCATTTGCTCAGCTAACTTTGTAAAGCACCTAATGTGATCATCAGTGGTTGAAGTGTTGGTCTTCCAAAGACTCAGGGCCATCCTTGGACTCAGAGAAACCCAAAAGCACCTGAAGTATAAACAAATGGACCTCTCATGCAGTGGGCTGTCACCACTGACTTTTTTTCTCATATAAATGTATTTCTGTTCTCATCCCAATACCTTCTCAGAGTTACTGAAATTACTTTTTTTACTCATCTCTCCAGGAGGATGTCAAGTCCTTCAAGAGATTATGCCTCTCTCTCTCTTTTTTTTTTTTTTTTACCAGTATATTTTAAAATCTATCATACCTAGAAAACCCCTCCCTGGATTCAGCAAACTGAAGGTCAATGAGATTGTATTTCTACAGATACATGTTTAAAAAATGATTTCTAGCAAGTCGTTGTGCAGGCCAGGTTTGAATCCCAGTGACACTATAAGCAAAAGGAGAGAGAAGGTTGGAAGCTGAGCAATGATGGATTAACTCTGGTTAACACACTGCTCTTACCAACATCCTGCTGTATTTCTCTCAGATGGCTGGAAATTGGGACACCTCATAAATCCCCAAGCCTTTTCTTTTCCATGGCCAGTTATTACAATGTACCAGGGCAAAAGAGCACTTTCCAAAGTAAAGCAATTGTGAGCCATTTATTATCTTTAGGAGATAATAAAGGAGAGAATTTGTCATTCATTATAACTGCAAAGCTCAGCCAATTAAAACTGCACAAAGTGTTCTAACTTTGCAAAGCCTGGACCAACCCTTGGTAGTCTGGACCTAAGGAGCCCAAAGGAGATTTGAAATGATTCTTGTGTTTTTTCACACACATTGCTTTGCACTTCATGTCCATTAGCCATGCCTTGCACACTTGTAAGGTCAGCCATTTCTATTGTTTCCAAAAGGTACCAGGTTTCCACAACTTTCATCTAAATGTGACTCTTTGCTGATGTGTGCACTGCAGGAAACAGCATAGGCATCAATTACATGACACACGTATCACCACTCTCCTCACCCATGGCCATGACAGACATAACCAATCCATCACAGCACTTCTTTTTCTCTGTTGAATGAGGATTCTGCCTGTAAGGAATCATTACCAATCAGTTTTATTTGAAATTCACAGTGACACCCATCCTCCATCTCTGACCTTGATAAGCACCAGTTTATCTCAGTTAATGCGTAGGATTGGTCAATGACTTTGGATTAAATTTTCTTAAAAGTTTTCATGTCAAAAAGATGACAATCAAGACGTGTCATGTACTGATATAAATTTTCAATGTTGAATGTGATCATAATGTATATATAAAAAGTACCAATAAAATCAATTTTTTAAAAAGTTCCAATGTCCATTTAAAAAACATTTCCTCAATGAGTATGTGTTCAATTTTGGGTTATCATAAAAGTTGTTCAATCTAGCAGCTAAACTTCTCCTACATAACTCATTATTTTAGTTACTGAAGCTCATACAAACACCTCTGAATATGGTGTTAAGTTTGTGATAAGGACACAAGCATGAGCCCTAAAACAGTACCAAGCACTCAGAAGGAGCTGACAATGCTGTTGAAAGGGCAGACAGAGGTCAAATTATAGCTCTTTTGATGTTTAGCACCACCAACTTTTAAATTTTTCTAAATTTCAATAGTTTTGTGATTCTAGAAAAAAATTCTACCATTAAACTCTGGGATTTTTCTTCTAATTTTCTCATAATTATTTCTTATAATTATAAACCTCAGAATTAATTAACTTCTTAAAGAAGTAATATTTGGGTAATAACAATGTATTTGCTATTTGTTCATTAAAGAATCAAATTGGTGTTAAAGTTCAGTTCTCTAAGGCTGTTTATGGTAACAGTACATTAAGTCAGTACACTAAGCCGCCTAGTGGTACTGTAGCATCTTAGTTTGTGTAAGGACATTTTATGGTGTTCACACAAGAATGAGATCACCTAATAGCACATTTTTTCTTTTTGATTCAGTCCCTATCATTAAGCACCAAAGAAATATGTTGCTAAGGAGAGTCAATGTTGGTGAGTTTTGTTACTTCAAAAATAAAATATGAAGGAAGAAAGTAAAGAAGAAAACATGTATTATGTAAAGTGGCAACCACAACAAGCTTTAAAAATAATGTTAAGCTAAACTATGGCAGTTTTCAAGTTATTACTTAAAGAAAAACATTCAGGTTGTGTTGACCTGAAAAACATTCAGGTTGTGTCATATATAACTCATTCTTGAACTAGGAAATATACTTCTAAATGGTTAAAAAGAAAAGGCAATACCCACTGTCCCTGCCACCCAGTTAGGGGCAGTCAGAGGGTCAAGTGTGATGGGAACATGGAAAGTATCTTTTCTCTGCCAGAGCCAACAGCACAATGAATTTATTTATTGGAACCTGCTAAATACAGGCTCTTGGTAAATTCACTATGTCTTCACCCAGTCCATCAAATAGAGTCTATTTTTCTTGGGTCTAGAAACTTAGGCTAGGGGAATTTGGAAAGGACCATAAGAGGTGCATGAAACCACATTCTGTAGTTTAAAAGCCTATGGTTTCGACCACTACAATGAAGATATTTTAGAATATAAGGGATGAATGGACAATGTGTTTCACTTTAACCTGTAGCTAATGAATGCTCATGAAGATATTACTGATTCATACATACTTTTTCACGAATGCTAGGCACTGAAGTAGTAAGCCAGCAGGTAAAATGTTGATCATAAATAAAATCCATTGAACATGAGAATTTTAACTTTATTACTGCTGTAGTGAAGAAGTTTGGGAATTAGCATGGAAACTCAGCAAGTGAAAACTGGGGTCCAAAGAATGTGCTGTAGAGCGGAAAGGACAAAGATGATCTCTTCTTTGCAGAATGGTGTATGGGGATGATAAGGGTTGAGATAAATGGCTGGGCACCTGCAGGAGCTGGTAATGGCTAAAGCAAAATGGGACAATGTCCCCAAAAAAAGGTGCAGAAGATGAGACCAAGATGGAGCTTGGTGACTTTAACTGGTTGGTAACCTACCACGCTCCTATGTAGGATAATAACCAGGATTTGTTCTTGCAGGTGCCTGAGGATGAATGAAATGCTGGAACAACTGTAAAGCTAGAAATCTTACCAAGTACTTCTTGGAATCTGTCCTCATTTCTTTTCCCTGAGATCTGACATTGTAAGAATGATATTTTCTTATTTACTTTGCTTATAAAAAAAAATGAAGAGTCCTTATCCTTGAGGTTTTAATCTGAACCCGGAACTATGTCTTTCAGAAGTAGAGGTGAGTCCTTTAGACAGTGTCATGAAAGATCTTGGAAAGCAACATGAAATTTCAATGCCAGCCATAAATAAAAGAGTGAATGACTGAAGGAAATGTGACAAGCAAGTGAATGGGAATGAGCGAGAATGGAAGAGCTAAAGCATCTCCCAACAACACTTGGCTTCTCCCCCTCCTGTAGGAGCTTATCTTCTAGAATGGGGACATGGAGGTGGTGGCATGGATTCGAGGCACACTCAACAACAACAACAACAACACACACACACACTCTCTCTCTCTCTCTCTTTCTCCTTCTCTCTCTCTCTCTCTCCTGAAATTTGGGGCTGGATGAAACTTCAGAGGTCAGGTTGCAGCACATGTCAACATAGAACTAAGTGACTCACTCAAAGCCAGCTGCTAGAAAGTGACAGAGGAGAGCCATGAGCTGAAAGCTCCTAACTCCTACCTGCTCCCTGTGATTTGCAGGCGTTTATGGCATCTGATAGCTTCCAAGTGCTATGTGGTATGAAGGAAGGACATCTTTCCCAGTTGGGAGACCAGAAAACATAGTATGAGGAAGGCTGGGTCTGCGTGGGTGCTGCTGGATGGTTATAGTTTAGGTTTGGGGTGGGGGTGGAGAGGGCTTTCAATCTCAGTGGAGAGGCAACTGCTTAAGATCATTTTGGCCTTGGAGAAAGACTGAAGGAAAACAGTAGGGGGAATCGATTTTCAGTTCTCTCACTTACCATCTGTGTGTCCTGGGGCAAAAGTTTGAACTTCTTGAAATCTTAGATTCCTGGTGCACAGAAGAGAACAGTATTTATGGGCAAAGATTAACAGAAAGAAGGTTTGTCAAGAAGCTTTGATGGGATCGGACAGAAATGGGGGCTTATTTGCATTGTTTCTCATTTAGGAAGACGGAAAAGATGGAAGACAAGTGAAGATCAAATCGTGAGTACCCACTACTACCTCATGGACGAATTGGGAGTGGATCTTGCCAAAAGTGGTGAGATTAAGATCTTTGAGCAGAAGAATAAAGTAATAAAAAATCAAAGATTACTAGCTTAGCAAGGTCAGCTGGTGCCTCCCTTTGTCTTTTTTTTTTTCAGACTGTCTCTTAAAAATCCTTTGGGATAGCCTTTAACATTTCTGTATATTCTTGGGCCAAGGATATAGCTCAGTGGTTCTGGCGCCTGTCTTGCAAGATCAAGGGCCCAGGTTTGATCCCCAGTAACCACATACAATACTGGGTGTGGAGACTCACCCCGGAAGCAATCAGTACCACATACCAGAGTGCTGGGCATGGTGACTCCATGCCTGTAATCCCAGCACTTGGGAGGCAGAGGCAGGAGGATTGCTGTGATATGAGTTTGAGGCTGAGCTCAGGGCCAGCCTGAACTACAAAGCGAGATCCTGTCTCAAAAAACCTAAAAAAAAAAAAAAAAAAAAAATTCTGTATATTCTCAATCCCTCAATGAATTCGGATATCCTTTTAACTTTTGACTTGAATAACATGGATGGGATCATAGGACAATCCCTTCCAAACCAGAGTTTATTTAGCTTCTGGCCAAGAATTGCCAATGGAACTGAGAGTAGGGCAGGAAAAGGTGATCTCTTCCAGGAACCAGCCTTCTTGTGGTGCCAGACTGTACTCTGGAAAGGAAAATTAAAAATGTTCTGGAGCCAGGGATTTAGCTCAGCGGTTCCAGTGCCTGCCTTGCAAGTACAAGGGCTCACGTTTGATCCCCATTAACCACATACATCAATGTTGGGTGTAAAGACTCACACCCACCAGCAATCAGTACCACACACCACAGTGCCAGGCGTGGTGGCTCATGCCTGTAATCCCAGCACTTGGCTGGGATTACTCAAGGCTGAGCTGAAGGCCAGCCTGAACTACAAAGTGAGACCCTGTCTCAAAAACAAAACAAAACAAAACGAAAGTTCTGGGCTCAGTTTTGGTATTCCATTAAAAGTACAGTATCCTGGGCAGAGCTGAAACATTTCTTTATCATTTTGAGATCAATATGTCTTGTCCGTATCACCCCACCAACACAACGAAAAAGGCTCAAAGGAGAAAAAGTGAATAAACAAACAGATACCAAACATCATGGCTCAACAGGCGAGTGAAAAGAAAATGGAAAATGAAAGTCAGAAAGTACACAGGGCAAAGTAAGGATACAAGAGGAGCAGAGTAAAACATTTTTGGTGTAAAACCCACTTGATTCTTTTTTTAAAAAGGATACCAATGCTTCCTGTTTTTGAATAATATCTTCTAAAGTAAAGTTTCAAGATTCTTTCTGATTCAAAAAAATGTGGTTTTCTGCATATAGATGGTCTTCAACTTATGATGGACTGGCCTATATTTTTTTTTTTCTTTTTAGGATAGTGCATAAACAAATGTACTCAGTAGAAACAGTACTTTGAATTTTCACCATTTTCTGGGCTAAGCATTTGGAATGTGGTCTTCTGTCTTGATACTGGGCAGTCTTAACTAAGCTGCAACTCCCAGCCAACCACAAGACCCCAAGATCAAACCACTGTGCGACAGTGACAGTGGTACTATGTTGCTAAGCTACATATTTGTAGCTTTGTAGATTCTTTTAGGTAGTTGGCCAGGTTAAATGTATTACATCATTTGATTTAGATGCAGGACTCACTGTGTTGCCCAGGCTGGTCTTGAATTCCTGGCCTCAAGTGATCTTCCTGTCTCTGCTTTCTGATTACCTGTGACTATAGGTAGGTGCCATCACGTCCAGATAAATCCATTTTTGGCTTCCAAAATGTTCAACTTGCTGTGGGTTTACTGGGCTGTAATCTCCAGGGAACATCTGTATTATCAGTAACATACCACCAAGCTGATCTTGATGTGTTCACCAAAAAAACCAGGTCAGAAAATGGTCTCTATGGCAGAAATGGTCCCCCTACCTAGTTGGCACATCATACTTGAGCCTCTAAATGACTCCCTTTTTCATGACCCCACCTCCCTTCTGCCACCAGCCAACTTGCAGCTATCTGTCTTTGGCTAAGTGGGTTCTGAAGTGACTCTGCAGGCCACTCCTTCCCCACGTCATTCATCAATGACAAACAAAGCAGGCTCCATGCCCAGTGGAGAACACAGCACTTGGCTTCCCATCCCAACATCTGATGAGCAAATGTGAGTGATGACTGCTGGGTAAACACCACCCAGAGAGCACAAGTCAGCTAAATGAGTATCGCTTTGGACGTTCCCTGAGGAAGGCCATCTGACAGACACTGATACCCCAGTTGTTTCAGACATACAGTAGTTTTCCAATGTGTTGAAGCTTGCTGGCATTTATTTAGAGGATTAAATTGTGACAAGGATGAAATCTAGACCATTCAGTGAGTATACCTAGTAATTTCAAGGATATTAAATAGATTTATTGGACCTGTAAAAATTCCTTGCAGGAAAGGAAAGCACCGGGGTAGGTTTATTAGTAGTTTTGCTAAAGAGGACACAAGAACCAGGTGTGGTGGCACAGGCCCATAACTTTGGCACTCTACGAGGCTGTGGCAGAAGGATCCAAGTATTCGGAAGTATGAAACTGGATAGTGTAGGTGAAATCACCAAAAATAATCCCCAGAACACAGAATGTGCTCAATAAATATTTTTTTCCTCTTTGTTTTTCCACATGTGGCACTGTTACAGTTGGTATCTAGAACATCTCCCCTCCCCAAGAGTCTCTCGTGTTCAGAGTTAGGACTTGTACAAGGTGACTGGATCACGATGTGGCTGAATGTGCTGCTGGGAGATGTGCCTGTTTAGAAGTGGCTCACTGGGGGTGTGGCCTAGCGGGATGTGTTTTGGTCCTTATCTCCTCCCTTCTCTGCTTTTTCTTGGATGCTGAGGGGTGAGCAGCTGTCCTCAGCTACACCCTTCTATCTTGCTGTTTCTACTTTGGAGCCAGCTGACAATGGACTGAACACCCTGAAACTCTACACAAAAATAAACCTCTCCTTTAAATTTTGGATATCTGGCTTTTGGTTCCAGTGATGAGAAAATGACTCATACAGGCATGCATCACATCTACCATTATGGATTACTTTGTATACCTCTGTTAAAATGTGAAAGTATCTCAAATTCATGATTTAGCTGAAAATCTGTCACTGAAGCAACTAGCATACTGCTGGGAGGGCGCAACATGGAAAATGAGGAAAAATTTGGATGCATCATACTATGCCACACATACTATGGAATCCTTTCTCGGCCTTTATATTCATTACACTGTGTCTAACTTCTAAACTCAGATCTGCCTCCTTCACCAAGAGATACCTATAGGGTATAGAGCAAGTACTTAACAAATATCACAGGACAGAGCACTACACCTTTCCATATGTTTGGAAATCTGGAACTGATAACTTTTTATTGTATTAAAATACAGGAGTGTCTAGGTGAAACCTGTTGGGAAAAGAAAAGCTATGAAAATATTTCTTTCATGGAAACCTGTACAGAGTTGGTGGGGGAAACAAACACCAGCATGTAAGTAGGAATACTGCAGAATATTCTTGTGATTCCAAAACACAGGTGGGTTCTGCTCACAGAGTTTGGCCAATTTCAGCAGCAAATACAGCATCCTGACAATATACCCTTACCTTGTAGGATGCACCAGGATAGTAAAGACCACATGCAAGTCAACAAGCAGTGACCGAGCTTGAGTGTGCTCTGCTAGTCCCACTATGGAGGATTTATGAATCAGGTGAAGACTATGATATAGACAAGTTAAAATGAGGCTACATGCTGTAATCTAGTTCACCTATTGCAATCTACTGCAATCTACTGCAATCTTAGTTCACCTACTGACTTGATAAAACAATCATGGGCTTCCAAGTCAACTCCTCCAGTCATACAACAGTAGAAAGGGATCCCAGACAGTCTTTTAGAATAGGAGTTGGCAGCTCAAAGATTTGTGGGGAGTCTTAAAACTCCATGTCCTATTTAAAGCCAGGATCATCAACTTGGAATTCAACACACAACCCGAAATTCCTTCATATTTTGAAAACATGTACATGCTTATCGTTGAGAGTTTAATTGAAACTGGTCAATAGCAGCTACCCTGAAAGGAAAGGGTAGCGAGTTGACAGGGAAAAAGGAAACAGACTTTATATGGACATGAAGGCTATCTGGGAACAGAGGGAGATGGGAAGGTGGTGGAGTAGGGGAAGTGAAAAGGATCAGGATGTGGTATAAATATGTACCAATGCCCTCTGATGAATATATGAACTATGTGCTACAAACATACTCTCATAAAAAAAGAAAATCTTTAAAAAGAGAGAAAATAGTTCACAAGTAAGGGTCTTACTCTTCACTGGAGATGATAAAGCCCTGATTAATGTCAGAAATCCTGCCTCTGGCACTGACCCAAGTGCTGTACAGCTGAATAACAATTCTAACCTACCTCAGTTTTCCCTACACATCAGCTGGCTCAAGGAAAACGGTACTATTCTTTCTTTGCACACATAGTACTGCTTGTGGAAACAAATTACTTTCATGTGACAGGCCTGCGTACCTCTGTATTCTCATGCATGCATTTATTTCACAAAATGAATGCTCTATTATAAAGTTCTAAGCTTTTTGTATCTGACTGTACTTACAAGAAAGAACCTCCGTCATTTAGGAAACACAGACAAAGAACAGGAAAACACTATCAGTTACAAAGTGCTGTCTGAACGTACATTTGGACTCCTCAGTATTTCAGAAGGATCCGAAAGAGATGATCGAAGTAAGGTGTGTCCCCATATGAAATGCAAGATTCTCTCAGTTCAAGCTGGAAACCTGGATGCTTTTCAATGAACACCAGTTTCTTCAACAATTTATCCCAATAATAAAAGGCTAAGCTTAAATGTGCCTATGTTTGGTAACTGCTCTTCATTGCCTGGGGCATAAGTCATAATAGATGCACATTTGAAACAAAAACCTCTTAGCCATGTAATTCAATATTTTTATTCATTTACTTAAAGACTAGCAAAGGAAAGTGATTTCATACCCGGAGGGATTCTGGCTGGAGGTGTGAAAACAAAGAGAAGTACAGCTGAGACCCACAGCGACGGGGTCCCAGAGACAGACCCCTGGTGGGGAGAAGAAGGGCCTCCGGGTCTTGCAAACTTCTGCAGCTTGCAGTACAAAAGAAATTCATGAATGAAGACAGAAAGCAACGTGGAAACATGCACTTGGTAGATCAGAAGGCCGCACTGCTGCCTCTCAATCTTCTTATTGAAGGCGAACTAAAAATAGCCCAGGTTTGTGTTGGCAACTCAAGAAATGAAGGCAGGAAAGATGCCACTGGCTGAGTCATGGTAAGTGACTGCATAGGGAAGGAGGGTGACTGCAGCCGTGAGTGACAGATGTTGTGCAGGAGGTAAGGACGACATGGCCAGAAGGATGTGGCCATCAATGAGAAGCCTGAAGCGAGCCAAACAGCTTATGAAGAACTTGTTTCCCACACAGCTGCTTCCCTGAAGTTCTTGGGAGGCAAATTATGCGATGCTTGTGAGGTATTGTTGTAATGTCATCCCAAAGTACTGGTCTTGGCCCAAACCTGAACTTTCCCTCCCAGTGCAGCTCTGAGGACTCCTTGAAAAGCGGTGCATGATAGGTACAGTGATCAGACCAGAAAGGGAGCCCAATAAGTCTGGTCCCCATTAGATGAGAGGCTAGCTGATATAGTTCTTTTGATATACTACTTTCCTCTCTTATAACATCTCTGCACTAGCAGGGAGATTAGTGATCCTCTTACACCCAAACTGGTGATAATCTCCTCCACCCTGTTGACATCCAGCCCTTCTGCTGCCTGCTGGAACATGTTCTGCAACACGGAGCTTTAATTGTGAGAAAATTCGCTGCAGCTGTTAAAATATGCCTACCTTACTAGTTCTTATACATTCAAATCACATGGCAGTGTTTTTCAAGATGCAGCAAAGCACTGTATGAACGTGACATAAACAGCGATGAAAATCTATCAGTTCACATTAAGTGGTCTAGTTCTCTGAGTGAGTGCTTTCTCAAGGACCCCCATCTGCAACAGAGTCCATTTATAAATAAATCTTACTTAATATACAAAAACAATCAAGGCAATATCTGTGTGGGTAAAGCTGGAGGACACAGCTGCTACGCCGGGTCCTCTCAACTTCTCCAGTCCCCTCTCAGTACTTCAGGAGATCTAGGCCTGTCTCCTTAGAGATACACTGTCACCTACTGAGGAGGGAGGAGAGTATATTTACTATTAGCCTTATGCTGTCTGAGACAAGGCAGAGACACTGCAGAGAAAGGGCTGGTGAACAGTGTTATTTGAGTGAAATGAATCCATTTGGGTAGAAGCAGTAATCAGTTAATGAAGGCCCAAAGCTATCATTTCAACCAGCCTGGCTATAATGCAATTTTGAGACATTTTGCAAGAATTCAGGGGCAAAAAATAAAGCTCAGTGTAATCTGCAGAAGCCACCAGTTGAAATTTTCGAGGAATCTCTTCGTACAATTCACATGATTTTTTTGAAGGTTAAATGACATCTTTAAGTCATATTTTCTCTCTACAGCGGAGCTGCTCAATATGTATTGCTTCCCTCCAACTCTCACAAAGTATGAAAATGACGTTGTGCCCTTTCCTGTGTTTCTCTAATTATTTGTGGATGAAAACGAGTCAGAAGACATTTTAAGTGGTTAGAGCAGCACTCAGATAGGGGCACAAAAGACTGGGTTCTCAAATCTAGGTGTATATCACTACCATCCAGAGGATTTATAAGAGACACAGAAAATTCTCAGCCCCTTTCCTATTCCCCTTATGACAAAGTGGGTCATGAGGGCTGGGTGGGCTGAGCAGAACTGGGAAAGCACCAACACTGTAACTGAAGTTCTGTCCACGGGCATTTAGCCACTTATGTTCTTTGGATTGTTGCTTGAAAAACTTTTGGGGCTTTTGCTATATAAAGCAGCACTGAATTGTTCAAAGAGAAATATATTTCAAAATATATGACTAGTGTGTACAGTATGGTACTCCATCTGCTCTTCCAAAATACTGAGTTTTAGAAAACAATGTGTAGATAGGTCTATAAATTGCTACCTCCCACAAAACAAAGTAGACTCACTTTAAGGGTTAAGGGAAAATATTTTTCCCTTTGGTTTGCCCGTGTGGCAAGAGAGCTAATCCATAAGAGTGAGCAAGCAGGCCTTCATTCATTGCAGCAGCCCACACCTGGGCTAACACAACATACTTCATTCTAAGACTGCTGCCATCAATTTATAGGAATTTAGCATTCACGGTTAAGATAACTTGAACAAATCTGGTAATTTCCTTTCTCATAGCTCAACATTTCAACAAGTGAATGTGCATGTGTGGATGGAAGATTCTACAAAATAACTCTTTCTGTTAGAGGTTGCTATGAACTCTATGGAATCTAGCATCTGGTGTTGATATCAACTAGGAGGAGCGTTCATCTTTACTACATCTCCCACTGCATTTAGTACCATATCCGTCATCATTTCGGTCAGTGCTGTTCCAATGTAGGCTGGAGACCCATGAGACATGATCACCTCAGACAAGTCTCTGGGCCAATTTCTCTGGACAGTGGCTGAAGTTTGGGTTGGGTTTCAGAGAACCAACAGGGTAAACAGGAAAGCGGTAGATACAGGTGTCAGATACCTCGGGACCTGAGGCCTGGCTCTGTACTTACAGGCTGAAACGTAGTCTCTACATCTGTAAAATGGGCTAATGACATCAACTTGGCTGGACTGCTGCTACAAGCATCAGATAATGTACTGGCCAGAAAATGTCACTAATCCAAGGATGATGTTGCACACGGGGCACTGATGGGTCCTCCTAGGAGAGTGCTGGAACTCCAGTTCATATCTTCATGTCTCTGAAAGATGCCATGTGCATGGAGAAGACTCTGCAACCCGCAGCTCTCATCAGAATGGGAGCCTTGCTGGCACTCCCACTGTCAAGTCAAGTGCAACTGAAGAAACCTATCAACATCACCAGGCCTGTCTCTGAAGTCCAAGCCCCATCCTTAAAAAATCTCCAGCCAAGGTCTAAAGCCTATCTCTTAACTTCTGAGGACCATTCAACACAATAATGGATCACCATGAGGAACCTCTAATGGGGTGTCGAAAGGTCCACCCTTTTGGCATCAACAGTGGCCTAGAACAGGGATGTTCTCGCTCTTCCCTTGGGGATCACAGTCTGGACTGAGGCTGAACAGTGCTCTGCAAGATCCAGCCTTCAACTTCACCCTGCCAATATGGTCTGCCAGACCTAGCTCTTTCCTTTTCTGCTGTGAACCATAAGACCCACAAGACTTATGGCCAACTCACCTGAGAATGACCTATGCTACTTGAGACCTATGCAAAAGATATTTGTTGAATAAAAGGATCAGTAAGTCCCAGAACATGTATGATCGAATGAATGAAATAAGTCACCCTCAATGTCAAATGAGACTTAGATTGGCTTGGCTAGCTGGACTGCTGCCCGGAGCTGAGGACGCCACCTCCAGAGAGGGAGGCTGACCGCATACTACTCCAAAGGGATTTTGTTTTCTCATTTAGCTGATTGGTAGATGACTAAAAACAATGTCTAAAACTATATGGCTCTTTATAATTTAATCATAATATGGTTTTTGCTTTATGTGCTAAAATGTAATCTCTCACCCAGTACATTAATTTGCATATTCACATAATTAAATTCTTGCATATATATGTGCACATATTTTAATGAATTTAAATAGATCACTGTGGTTTTACGCATAAAAATTTTACATAAAACATATCCATATTAAATCACTCTCCAAAATGGTATTAATAAGATTTTCCATGCTTGTTTAATTTTCACTATTAGATCCTCTTGCTTTCCTAGCATGTCACTTGTTTTGGAACTCCTTTCTCACTCTCCCAAGAGTCACTCTACTCTCTGTACATCGCAAATCTTTCTCAGTGACCTCTGTGAGCTTATTTAAATCATAATATCAAGGTCTGTTCTTCTCTGGATGTTTGTGACCTCCTAAAATTTGTATATTGAAACTTAAAGCTCCAATGCCATAGTTTTAAGAGGCAGAAACTTTGGGAAGTGATTACCATGTACTAAAACTGCTATAAAAGTGGCCCAAGAGGACTCAAGGGAGCCCTTCCACCAGGGGAGAATGCAGACAAAAGACACCGTCTCTTGAGCAGGAAGGGAACTCTCACCAGGAACCGAATTTTCCCGCTTCTTTATCTTGGACTTTGCAACCTCTAGAAGAGTGAGTGATACATTTCTATTCTTTATACACTACCCAGTATGTTGTTATAGCAGCAAAAAGGGACTAAGACGACTTCCTTGAGAAGCACAGCAGGTCCACTGGGCCAAACTTCGCACCTTTTGAACTTGGTGCTGGCACTTTCCAGCTATGTGTTTTGGGAATATGAATACTTAATGTCTCTTGCCCTCCATTGCTCTCACTGAAAAGTGAGAGCATGACAACAGTATCTCCTCCCAAAGGACTGTGAAAATGATATGCCACGATATCCTGACACCAGACACAAAACAAGCATAATGATTATTCTTATTACTATTATTCTTTTCTCACCCTGTCTGTGACCAGGTAAAGTCAAATCATTCCTGGTTGGTGCTGTCCAGACCTCTTTCCCTTTCTCATGAAACCTTCCACGAACACTTGGATTTCTAAGTATTTGTTTCCTTGCTAAGTTAATTATTTAAAATTTCATTATGGGATTGAGGCAAATCTCAGGGAGGAAAAGCAAGGTACTTGTATTACCAGGTTCTTTCCAATTGCTGAGTAAAACATGCAGCACTTGCAATTTACATGACAAGTGGCTTAGTTTGGTTCATGGATCCAGCGTGTTCAGAGGCAGAAATAGCCTGGTGGAACGGCCTGGTGCAGAAAGCTGCTCAGTTGATGGTAGCCAGGAAGCAGAGCAGAGTGGAGGAGCCAGGAATAAGAATAAACCCTTCCAGGGCCAGGGATTATTTTAGTGGTTCCAGCACCTGCTGTGCAAACTCAAGGTCTCAAGTTTGATTCCCACTAACAACAAACAACCATGCTGGGTGTGGCACCTCACGCCCACCAACGATCAGAACCACAAAGCACAGCGCCAGGTGAGCTGGCTCACACCTGTGATCCCAGCACTTGGGAGGCAGAAACAAGGGGACCAGCCTGAACTACCAAATGAGACACAATCTCAAAAAAGAGAATAAATCCTTCCAGGTCCCATGGCCAGTGACCACCTCTAGCCACACTCCACACCCCAACAGCACATTCAGCTATGAATTCATTGGGTTGTGTGATGAGTGTAACAATTTTACGGTCTACTAGGCCCATGGAACACATAGGATTTTGAGGAGGCATGTTAGACCTAAACCAAGACAACACCTATTTATAGTAAACTAATTAAAAGTTCTAAGAACAATAAGGTTTCCAGGGCTCAGCTAGTGCTTTAGCATAAAGGTGAGAAGATTGGTTCAGGACGCTACTTCTGAGACCAAACCTACAGATCTTTATCCATGCATCTTGCTATCAATTTACATTTTTGATTAACAAATTCACAAAACTTCACAAGTTCACAAAACATGAACTTACAGTATTATTTTACTTTATATCCTTCCATTTTTGCTATGTTTTCCCCTTCAAAGTCAGATATCAGGGACTTAAAAAAAAAAAAAACCTCAATAGATAATTGAATTGCTTTTATCAATTTCCTCCACTAGGCATTTTAAGAGACATTTTATTAATTCCTGCCATTTGGGAAAATTTCAGCCCACAAATTATTTGCCATTTTTCTCATTTTGGCCAATTTGTCATTATAATTAGTTTTATACTTGGGTGGACTGTGGGATCTTTTCCCACTGAAAATTAAGAAGTCTTCCCCAAAATGGATTGACAGTGAAGGGAAAGGGAAGAAAACAAGCGAGACAAAGGGAAAATGTGGAAAGTTCCATTTTATAAATGGATATGACTTAACAATTAACTTGCTGCTTCTTGGGAGGTTATAGAGAGGTTAAAGTGGCTGAGTGCCAGGAAATAGTAAGCCCTTGTGTCGTGATGCTGTCCTTGGCTGCCAGTGCTAATCAAGGTCTAAGGATTTTCATTTTACATTCATCTCCCACCATCACTTATTTTTAAAAATGGCTGAGCATTCACCTGCGACTTGAGTCTAATGACACACTTTCTATGGAAAGTCCTCACGAGCCTCTCACTGTATCCTCTGCCTCTCTTCAAGGAGATAATGACAGGAATCACCAGCACGAGCAGTCATGGAGGGTGGACGACAAGGGACTAAAGTTCAGATAAGTATCCAGTTAGAGTCAGGGCCTCCTCTGGGCTTCTGTCTGACTTCCCAGTGCACGTATGTGCGCGTGCACACATACACACACACACACATACATACACACACACGCATGCGCACACACGCGGTGGGCTTGCTCAGTTCCCAGCGCTGGCCTCCACCAGAGCGTGGTGCACTCCTAGATGAGGCAGTTGTCTCATCTGACTGTGGGCTGCCTGGTAGTGGAACTGCACTGTACCTCTCAAATGTCACTGTCTTCAGGATGAGAGATTCATCAGTTAGGAAAAGGAGTTAAATTCCTAGGACAGAACATGATTAAGGAGTTTGTTAACCTAACAGTGAATGAAATTTGTTCCAAACCTGGGCTCACATCTCTTATGTACACCAGCTAGGTCAACATGATATTTTCAAGGAGGAGCATAAAGGCAAAGCAGAAACATGCTACGACCCCTGAAAAGCTTGGGAGGAAGGAAAGCATTGCTAGGTGTAACGGTGTGTGCCGACAATCCCTGCACTCTGGACGGTCTAGGTAGGGTATCAAGTTGAATCCCAGTCCAAGCAACTTAGTGATTCAGAGAAATCTCATCTCTAGGTAAAAAGCAAAAAAGGGCTGGAAATGGAGATGAGTGTCAAGAGTATGAGTTTACTCTCAGATACTACCTCCTGCACACATGTGCGCCTGCACACACACACGCACGCACGCACGCATGCATGCATACAAAGGTAAAGGGAGTCTGATAAAAATCCCTGTGATGGTTGGCTCCATGACAGCAGGGGGCCTTGAATGTGGGTTTCCGACTGGCCAGGATTCCCCCCCAAAAGAGGTTAGGTGGGGAAATCTTTTAAGCACCTTCTGGAATGCAGAATTTCAATGAACTAATTTTCTAAAATCTCTAGAATATCATGTTCTAAATGACCTCCATGGGATGGAGGTCAGGGCGTAGTTCACTTAAAACATGCAGAGAATGTGGACTTTCTGACAATCACTAGAAATTCAGAAAGGAACACAAACCCATCATTTCAAAATACCATGAGCAGAACTGTAGAGATAGTGGGCTGGAAGGATATCCAAGATAGCTGGAGATGAGTGACGAATAAGCGGGAATTTCCCAGGCAGAAGAAAGGGGGAGACAGTTCAGGCTAAGGGGTCAAACACAGCCTGGCATCTCTGGAAGTGCTTCTGCAGCTGTGGACCACAGGCCACAAGGAAGCACAGTTCAGGCAGGACTAGCCACAACAGAGGCAGGGGTGAATTGGGACTTGCATTCCAGGCCAAAGAGGCTGAATCTGGCGTGCAGAAACTACCAAGGGCCTTTGGAGGAGGCGACTGTGGTCAACAGAGCTGTGCATTAGAACAATCACTCTTCTAAATACTATTTGTTCTGCCCAGATTCTACTTCTAAATTCAAAATTTAGATCTTATGAAACATTTCTATCTTAGACCCTTGCTCAATACCCCTGGCCTTGATTGCATGGTGTAGCTCATCTTTCTAAGAAACAAACAAAAAAACCCCCAATGCCTCTTTTTCAGGAGCACGCTGTCACTGGGTATAAGAGGCTCACAAGTCCCACAGATGTGGAGGCAGTGTCCCCTCAGACAGCATCTCCATGCTGCAATTGGACCTGACAGGAGATCCTCCCACCAGCAAATAGTGTCACCTCGACTCTAAGCATTGGGAATGTGCGAAAGAAAACCAGTGCTGTGCAGAAGAAACCAGAGCTGCGGAGCAGCCCTCAGGACGAACGCGTCCCGTTGGCGCTGCCTTTCAAAAACACACAAAAACAAAGCCAAATGGAAACACTGAGTGGAAATGTGTTTTCTCCTGCTGAAGCAGCACATTTGGCAAACTTGTACTTAAAGGAAATATATTTGGTAAATAGAATGCAAACACTTCCTGACAAAAACAGCGCACAGCACCCTTGCTGTATGTTATGGCAGGAGGAGGGAGTAGACTGCATGTGATTTGCTGGAGGTGAGCAGGAAATGGGGGGTGGGGGGGAGCAGTGTCCCCAGAGACGGTGGCACAGAACACCCAGAGGGAGACAGGACAGGAGACCAGCAGCTCAGGTGAACAGCTGACAAAGGCAGAAGAAAGGCACAGGCTTCAGGAGAGGCTGGATTCGCAGTCTTCACGCTGCATTCTCTGAAGGGAGGTCAGAGCAGAGGTCTCAACACAGACACCTTTGTCACTCGAGAGACGCTGGCAGGGGGCTCTCCCAACAGCAGAGCGGGTGTGTGTGGTGGGCAGTGAGCAGAGATGTGACCATACACCACAGGATATGCTGCACAGGACCACCCAACTGCAGACAGCAGCACCCCTGAGGCCAGCTCGTCTCCTTTGCTACCTTATGGAAGCCCTGCCTGCCTTGTCGCCCTGGCTGCACTCGTCTCCTTCCTTCCTTGGCTGCCTCTGCAGACAACTGTCAGTACACTTAAAAAAAAAATCACCGTAATGTCTAAAAATAGACCATTTTTATACTTCAAGGAACAAAACAGAGCGATCATTTCTTCGTGACTCTCTGGGCGCTTGGAGGCTTTCAGAGTCTGGGCAGATCAGCCCAGAGGTCTATACATAGCTCCCAGCCTCCATCCCCTGCACCCCAGCCTGCACAAACAATAAAACCTGAATGATGACAGATGCTCTTCTCAGCAGGAAGTAGCCAGAAACTCTCAGGAGAGATCCCCTCCCTTCTGCCTGGAGTGTCTCTGGGTACATCCTTCAGTCCTCACGGCTGGTCCCAGCACTGACCCCTGACTAATTTCAACCTCCCTGCATCCCAGTGCCTGAATTCCCAGTATATGTCTGTTCCTTTTCTTTTCAATCTGCCTGACCCTGACCCCTCCAACTCCAATCACAAAGACAAGCTGGAAAATGAATTTTCTATCAAGCTGTATTTTAAAAGGTAAAAGGTCCAAATGCCATTAAGAATCCAGAACCCAGCCTGGCAATCACCTCAGACAAATCACCTACTCATAATTTTCTTCCAACAAATGTCTATGAGGGCTGAAAGGCTGCGGCTGAAATTTGTTTAATGACAGTCTCTGGAAAATTAAAACACTCTGAACGATGGTGATGGATGTGTCCCCCCTCCAGCCCCACCCCTGTGGCCTTTTTTCCAACCGAAGCCCCAGCAGCAACACAGGACTGAATACAGATGAGCCCAGGGCCAGAGGAATCAATCTCTGTTTTCCGTGCATTCTGTTCCTTTCCGTGTTCCCCTGTGTCTTCTCCGTCTTCATGCTCCTGTCCCCAGAATGTCCCTGGCACAGTACTGGCTTGCCTACAACTGCGGGGTAATGTTTTTGCCTTCATGCCCTCCTTTCACTGAACATGTTACATAAGGAAGATCTGAGCTGCCCAAGGGGGGGAGGCAGAGGGAGGGAGGAACTCCAAGTTCAAGGCTGAGGGTCTGTCCTCACCTTTACTCTGCCACTCACGTCTCAGCACAGCTCACCATGCTCAGGAAGATTGCAGACAGTCCCCTTGTTATTCCTACTATTTTTATAGCACTGGAGATTGAACCCAGGGCCTTTGGACTGAGATACATCCCTGGCTCTGTTTAAAGAATTTATCATGAGGGCTGGGGATTTAGCTCAGTGGTTCCAGCACCTGCCTTGGAAGTGCAAGGGCCCAGTGCCATCCCTTGTAACCACATACAACAATGCTGGGTGTGGTGATTCAAACCCACCAGCAATCAGAACCACATACTACAGTGTCGGGGGTGATGGCTCACGCCTATAATGCCAGCACTTGGGAGGCAGAGACAGGAGGATTGCTGTGAGTTAGAGGCTGGGCTCGGGGTCAGCCTGAACTATAAAAGCAAAACCCTGACTCAAAAAAAAAAAAAAAGTATTTATCATGAGACAAGATCTCACTAAATTGTAAGCTGTTGAGGCTGAACTTGGATTTGTGATCCTCCTGCTGCAGCTTACCATAGTGCTAGTGTCTTTATTTTCTGGATGAAGAATCACATTAGGGGTTGGGGCAATTTGCTCAAGGTCACATCTAGTTAGGGACAAGGTTAGGGCCCAGGCCTCCCAGACTCCCAGCTCCCTAGAGTATGTGGGAATATTTAATGGTGTGACAAGGTCAGGGTTAGTTGGCCCTTTGCATGGGTATGAGAGTCTAATGGGGAAGGTGACATATACAAAAGGGGGCCAGGGTTCCAGCTTTGCCTTGTTAGCTTTGGAATTAGAAATGCACTTGAACATCACAAGTGTCAACTGTTCCCCTTCACAGGATGGAAAGGAATCCCAGGTACACAGCCCTTGCTCTGGCCCTCAGCCAATAGCCTACCCTTCAGGATTCCCAAAGTATGAAGTTCAAATTCCTCCTGGACTCCCAATGGGTATTTTCTATATTTATAATACAAATTACTGCTAGTTATTTGTCAGGCAATAGGATCCCATAATTCAGTGTGCTTCTTGCTTTTTCATTAATTTTCCCCTAATTTCACATGTGCAAAACAGAATTAAATCTTCAGATATATTTTAAAGCAAAGAATAATGAGGCCTGAACAGACTGGTCCTCATGGGAGGTGTCTGTGGGTGCTTAGTGCTGTTTAAAAAGATGTCCAGTCTTATGGTTCTGAAAAGGATCACACCAAAGAGGGAAGTAATATAACCTGCCCTGGAGAAAAATCAGAAGAGCAGAGCTGAAAGTTCATAGAAGCGATGTGAGTCCAGCATCAGGAATTCCCACTGTGGTACCTACACCCTGTCTTACTTGTTTGGGAGACAGTACCAGACTATTTTGCTTTTTACCTTTATCTTCAACTTAGCTAACTCCACGAGTCAAACTTGAAGAAAGGAAGTACTTGATACTAGAATGTGAGTGACTAACAGTAGCCCAAAAACTATTTACATACAGTTCTTAAATTGCTAGTTCCAACAACCGTCATTTCAAGCACCATACAGGGTCAAACAGCATAAAATCAATGGACCATCTCTTCACCAGTCTTAGAGCTAGACTCCCATTTAACATTAGTGACCTGCGCCAGGCAACTTCTGATTATCAGAAGCTCAAACCTCTTTCCTTTATTTATCATTTAGCTAGAGTGCTGCTAAGTCTCCTAAAATTTCAAAAGGCAAATGAAGGAAATGATGTCAAAGATCTCACTTGTTAACAGAAAAAAATAAAAATCCTTTGATTCCAGTGAGGCCTCAGGATTAACTCCAGAATTCATAAATGTGCTTCCCAGTGCCCCAGAAAGAAGAGTTGGCTGTCTCTGCCACCTGCGCTTCTACCCAAGAACAGGATTATTTTAAGGCATTCTGAGTTTTCTTCCACCTCCTCTCTTGCAAACTCAACTCAGCTTGACAGCCATACTCTCCCTTTCCCCATCCTATCAATAAGATGGAACGAATCTTGGAGGGCAGCCAGTCAGAAGGGTCCATCTGGAAACTGGGTGCAGAAGGCGACTGCAATGCCAACAGTCTCTGATGAGAATGATACAGGACAATTTGCTCTGTTCTCTGGTGAACAGCACCCTCCATCAGGGAGCCAACCTGGCATCTATCACCCCCTTCCAGTCCAGGTGTAAATAGTAACCATGGCTTAGAGTACAATTGGTTATCCACTCACCCCAACCCAAGGGGCCTGCATGGTGAGGCCCCAGATAGTCAGATTCTCCAGGTAAGAGGAAAGGCCCCTCCCTCCCTTCTGGACTGTGTGTGCAAGAGATCTTTTCCAGAATGTGATCTGTGATGCACAGAGACATCCGCCGTGCATGTGTGTGCACTTGTGTGCACTTGTACACATACACAGCTGCTCCCACGGGTCTGAAAGACAGGAGTGGTGGACAGCACATGACCACGCCATCCAGAGAGTGCATATCTGTGGAGCACTTCCTCTGGCCAGCCACCAAGCTAAGTGCTCTGCCTGCTCTTCAAGAGGAGGTGACAGGGTCCCTGAGAACAGTCAAGAGTTTACTCAAAGTCGCCTCGCTGGTAGCAGAGAGGGAGCCAGATAAAAGGTACAAGAGACATTAAAGCTCATGTGCATTACTATGTCTCCAACAGGGGGCCCTCAGGCTGGGCAGCTACACACTGAGATGTGTCTCTTGCAGGGTCACTTCCTGGTGCCAGAAGCTGGTGACACTGTGATGGTGGGGTTCAGGAGGGATCCACCTCCTGTGCAGATGAAAGAGTTAATGCTGACACTTCCTCCTCTTCTGCTGGAGTCCCTCCTCCTGCCTTTCCAATTTTGAGGGACAGCGGTGAGTGCATATCAAGACCCTTGGTAGAAGACTGCTCACTCTTAAGTTGGAGTGACAGCACCATAATCATTACAGCCACTTTTTTTCCCCCCTTTTTTGAGACAGGGTCTCACTTTATAATTCAGGCTGATCCTGAGCTCAGCCTTGAACTCACAGCAATCCTCCTGCCTCTGCCTCCCAAGTGCTGGGATTATAGGCGTGAGAAACCATGCCTGGCACTATGGTATATGGTTTTGATTGCTGGTGGATGTGAGTCTCCACACCTGGCATTATTGTATGTAGTTATTGGAGATCAAACCCGGGCCCTTCCGCTTGCAAGACAGGTGCTGGAACCACTGATTTAAATATCGTCCCCCGACCTTTTTTTAAAGACATGATCTTACTATTATAGTTCAGGCTACCCCTTAGCTCACTATGTAGCCCAGGTATAGTTCACTATGTGATCCTGGAACTCACAGCAATCCTCCTGCCAGTGCTGGGATTACAGATGTGAGCAACTACACCCAGCACTGTGGTTTGTGGTATTGATTGCGGTAGGCATGAGTCAACATGCCCATTATTGTATGTGGTTACCAGACATGGAACTCTGGACCTTGTGTTTGCAAGGGAGGTGCCAGAACCACTGAACTAAATCCCTGGCTCCCACAGCCACTTCTTAATGGGCAGATACACCATGGCTCTTGGTATCTGGCCCCACACCTTTAATAAGCACCTTTCTTGGTCCTCCAGCTCTGCGTCCAGCTCAGAATGGTCAACATTTGTTGAACAAATGAACAACAGGCTCAGTCAGCTATTTGTTAAAGAAGCTTAGAACAACTATAACACAGCCTATGTGAAGTCAGCTAGAATATACCAAAATATGAAAAATTAAAGTCTGATGGCCATACTTTATCTCTTGAGTTGGCTTTCAAACACCCTCAAACACCAAGACTCGGACCAGGGATTTAGCTCAGTGGTTCTCGTGCCTGCCTTGCAAGCGCAAGGGCCCAGTTTCGATCTCCAGTAACCACATAAAACAACAATGCTGGGTGTGGAGACTCATGCCCACCAGCAATCAGTACTACATACTATTGTGCCAGGCATGGTGGCTCACCCCTGTAATTCCAGCACTCGGGAGGCCGAGGCAGGATTGCTGTGAGTTCAAGCCTGAGCTTAGGGCCAGTCTGTACTACAAAAGTGAGATCCTGTCTCAAAAAAACCCCCAAAAACAAAAAAACCCACCGAGACTCTCAGGTGGAGAGACTGCATATGAACCAGAACTTGTCTGGTCAAGAAGTTGCTCCCAAAGTGTCAGTGAGAAGTTTCCTCCGCTTTGCATACTTCTCAGGAGCAACTGATAAAATAGTCTGCATCTCTATGAGATGTAAGTGGCCTAATAAAATAATGCAACTCCATGAGGGCCTAAACTGGACTAGAGATAATGCAGCTCATTAGGTAGGATCTCTGCTCTGAGAAGAACTGGTCAGCCCAAAGCAGAGAGAGGTGGGAACCACCCAGTCCTGAGTGCTTTCTGTGTAACGCAACTGAAGTGATGCTGGTGGGGTTCAGGATCCCCCAGCCCAGAGGCAATTGCAATTTACCAGAGATCAGTTATACCCACTAGATGTGTCTAGAAACTTTGCTTTCTGGACCTAAGGCACTAATATTAACAATATCAGTAGCAGACCGATATTACTCTAACTTGAAAGCTGTATTTTCCTTCCAAATTACAGATTCAGTGAATTTTATTCTACATGCATATATTGGGATATTTTAGGATGAGCCTTTTTAAGATGAAAAGTGTGGAAAGCCTAGCTTGATGAAGTTAAAGCTCAAATTTTCTAACCTTTGAAGGTTTGTGTCTCTTAGGCTGTCATTAAAATTACTTATGCCTTTAATTTATTGGGTTGCATTTCAGAGGCGCCTCCGAAGCCCCATGTTGAGCTCAGGGACATCACTGCTGAGAAGAGCCGCTGTGATTGAGAGATCCCCCAAGATAAGAGAAAAGTCACCTCTCACACAGCATGCCCAGGGATATCAGTTTCTAATGCTGCACCCTAGAAAGACCGCTCTAATTTCTTCAAACTAAACCCAATTCACTTTCCTCCCTCAGTACACATTTACCATTCTGACCATGTCGTGCTTGCAGCCTGTGTTTTCCAATGAGAAAGGTGCAGAAAAGGGTCAGCGCTTGCCCCGTGGGGTGGAAAAGACAAGCGCTCTTCCCTCTGCGCAGAGAAGCTGGCAGTACAAAGCAGTGCCCCTGTGCAGGAGCGTCATCAAGGTGCGACGATGGGTCCTGAAAGTCTCTCCCACCACCTCTATCACTCATTTATAAGGTGGAAAGAATGGTTATAATTTTGGGGCTTTCACGCTGCACTTGACCCGTTAATGTCCACTGGATAGATTAGGAATTTATTCTTAAATATGTAGAATTTAACTAGATGGAAACCCTGGCCTCCCTGCACTACTAAACATCATGCTGTAGGGAAGAGGACAGACGGAAAACTGCAAAGAAAGATACTTCCTTTTCCACTGAGGAATTAATTTGAAGGGTTTCACCCAGAGAATCTATCTTCTAGGAACAGTCCAGCTGCTTAATGCTGTAATGAAGATGCTACTGGAAAAGAGAAGAGGTTTGTTGTGGGACAACAGTGTTCTTAAATAAACTCATTTATCTTCTCAGACTCCAATTTCATAACCTCCCCACCCACACAGGAATACAGACTTTATAGGGAGAATTAGATCACAATGCTTAGGCAATACTCAGTGCTGTATCCAAACTCCTAATAGGTCCACAATACATGTAACCTGACACAAGTCCCAAACTTAAACTTTGTGGCCAGGAGAAGGACAGGGTGTTATATAAGTCACAGAGTTCTTATAATGATTGCCTATGTTAAACGGTAAATGAGCAAATTGTATATGTAGAAACGGGTGTGTATGTGTGTGTCATGTGTCTTGAAGGACATTCTCGTGGAAATCAGAGCTGTGCCTCATAGAAGGTGTCACATCAGGTAACCACAACAGATGAGCCCAGGTAGTAACAGATGTGCTCTGATGTGAGATGCCCCTTCTTTTAGAGGGTAAACCTCAGTCAATCATACAACCCTGGTTGTCGATGTATAAGAAAGGGGCTGATAGACAGCTGCTAATACTGCAAGGCTGTATGGCATCCAACTTGGAAGTCTTGAAATGCATGGCTGTAATGAAGTTATGAGTGCAGACACTGGCTCCTGAAATCTCTTTTCTTCCCCTCCCCCTGTCTGCTGTCCACTCATAGAGGTGCAGGTGGATAGAGCACTGAGGAAATACTAAGTGAAACAAAGACTGCTATGTTTCTGCTAACTAGAGAAAGAGCAGGCTGAGCAGATCCACAGAGAAGAAACATAGTGGGCAAGTCGAGAGCGGATTTCTCTCTTCCCTCTGTGCCTCAGACATCCAAGTCTCTGGGGTATTCCTAGGATGACAGCTCTGTTCCCTAGGACTCTACAGCAGCTGTTTCAGGCTGACAACACCCTGTCTGTGCTCCATCCATCACCAAGTGCCTAAGCTTGGTGTCTGTTGGCACATCAGATGGATGAGAGATGCCTGCTTCCCGTGGCGGGGATCACTGCTGCTCAGAGGAGATTCCCAAGGGTTGTGCCCAACTAGCTCAGAAAGGATGAGAAGATCCAGTTCTGTCCTAGTTTCTTAGGGCAACTTCACAGTGCAGGGACACTAAGAAACTCAAGTGTCCCCTGGCTTGGCTAACCCCTGCCTCAAAGTGGCGCTATGCACGTGGTGTTGGAAAACCCCAGCTATGCACTTGTCCTTCCTTTGAGAAGACAGAGGCATTCCAGACTGCAAGCCAAGCATGATTGTGTCTCAAGCTTGTGCAGATGTGACTGTTCACAAGGCCACTGATTTCCTGACACCGTACAAAAATGATATTTACAAGAACACCAATCCATTTGGTTCAAGGGCCTGCCCATACGAATGACAGGTCATTTTGTTCTAGAAAGTCCAGCTGCCTCATTGCTGATGGGCTCCGAGTCTACACTCTGCCCTTGGTACTTGAGAGTGGGATGATCAAGCCCCTTCTAAGCCTCTAAGATGAGCCACAACTGTCTGAGAAAAGCTCCTTGAAAGCTCTGTGTGAAATCCTGTGCATACCTAGGATGCTGTGGGAGGCGTGTGACCAACATAAGCATGTCGAAGACAGACATCCAGGACAGGGCGGTTTATAGAGCAATCTTCCTCCGGGGAGGGAGGAGGGGGAGTTGGTGGAATCTCCCAGGTACCTGGTGAATCACAGAGTGCAGGGTCAGTGGTTGTTGACCAGACGGGCAGCAGCCTGTGGCTTCTGCTCTGAGATTCTAAAGCGGTATTGTGAATGAGGCCATCTCCAAGGGCGCAGGGCAGGACTTCATTTCCTCTTCCCATTAGAAATGTCCTCTAAGCTTGTTTTGCTTTTTAAAAGAGTTTGGCTGAGAGAAAGTCTGAAATAGGCTGATACAAGCTTTGCTGGCAGAACCTAATGGATTTGGGTAGGTTTGAGGGTTGCACAGAATCTTCTAGAATCTTCTGCAAATGTAGCCCAGGGGCTTTGCCTGAGGGCAGCCAAAGACAAGCAGGGAGAGCCCAGACTTAGGCAGATTGGGCTAGCATGGCCAGACACAATGTGTAGAACTGAAGGAAACACAAAGGCAAGTTCTAGCCCAGTCTAGGCAACTTACAGTGAGACCCTGTCTATCAGTAACTGACTGACTGTCAGGCAACATAGATCATAAACCTCTGTAGGTGGGAGAGGACACTGAGTTCAGAAGCATCACAAAGGATTCACTCTTCCCATACACATGGACACCACGCCTGGCACGCACACCCTCTCAGACCAGCAGCAACATCTGGCAAGGCTGGATGAGGCTCAGAGATGTTTACTTTTGGACTTTTGGACTCTAGAAAAATCAGTAACATCAAGATTGCTCCTGGTTTAGACGCAAACAACTGAAATGATTGACATGGAAATGAAAACATGTGCTTTTGGTGATTAGGAGATGAAAAAAACAATTAGCCTGAAGGTTAATAACAGGCAGGGTGGTTTTATTCCTCCCTGACAAATAAAAGTCAGAGGCTGGTAAGAAATTGTCCTTAAACAACTTCTGGATTTTTCGATTCTCTGCTGGTTACTCTAGAAAAAGCTCCAAAGAGCCAAGCACCCAAGAGATTCTAAAGGAATCACCTGGAAAGAGGTAAACTTAGAGTTAGAACCCAAGCCCAGGTGTCCCTCAGATCCCCAAGATTGGCCCTGAGGAAGACTATTTCTTCCTTCCCATCATCTACAAGAGATGCCAGGTACACAGGGCAATTTGCTTGCTTTTCCAAGAATTTTTGCTATAGCTCAGCAGACTGTGAGCACCACTGAGGGCTTTACCCTGGTACATCTTTCCTGAGAGGTTATTCTGGAACCATCTTTCCTCCTCTGAAAAGGACTTGATGAGCCAGGCATGGTGGTGCACGTAATCCCAGCACTCTGGGAGGCTGAGGCACAAGGATCAAAAGTTCCAGCCCTGCCTTGGCAACACAGTGACTTAATGAGAGCCTGTATCAAAGAAAAATTAAAAAGGGGTGGGATGCATCTCAGTGGCAAGTCCCTAGGTTCAATGCCCAGTGTCTCAAAAAAGAAAAGGACTCAACAAGTAGATCTAACTGTATAGTTGAGGAGAAGACTTTTCTTTTGTGTTGACATCCTTACCTGGTGATCCAACCTGTCTGATGTGAGGATTAGAGAGCACTAAAGTTCAGAAGGAAAGCTAGCGATTCAGTGGTTCTGCTGAAAGGTACTGCAGTGAGGGACCCTCCAACCATGAGCACCTCAGAAATCTCGCTCAACACTCCAGGACATTGCGGCAGCACTTCTCATTTCATAATGAGATGTCTGTCTTTGTGCTCTGACCAGAAGATAGATGGTCAAGGATGCTGAGGACCAATTTCCCAATAAGCTGAGAGTACGTAGCTATCCCACACCTCAGGAGGTGGGTAGCACTCCAGTACCAGAGCAGGTAACAGATGACAATAGTCAAACCCATCTAGCCTTGAATGAAGACCTAATATAAGATGTATGCTTTTAGAAATAAGTCCCTGATTCCCTCAGTCTCTGCTCCTTGGTCCATACACTGGCCTGCTGTGGAGGTATTGTTGCTTACCTCCACATAATAGTCCTCCCAGAGAACTCTTCTGTATTCTATTCATCTGGGCAGTTCTAGGGCCTGGGTGGATGCTGACACCACCCTTTCCCCAGGTGCAGCTGATCAACCTGAGTGCAATTCCTTTGCCAGTGTTGGGCTCACAAGTGGAAGCAGATGCAGATTCATGCCAAGCAGACAAGAGTGCTGAATGACTGATTTCCATGAGTGATTTTTCTCCTCTTAGACCCCTCTGTTTCACGGCATGGAGCAGTGTGCAAATTTCTTTCACTTTACAACTGCCCCACAGACAAGGGAAGAACTTAGGGAGTCCCACAGTAATGCAGCTGCTGCTGGTGGACCGCACAAGCTCTAAAGTCTACTCTATTTCTAATACTTATGTCATGAGCCAATACATTTTCTTCTTGATAAGGACAATTAATGTGTTTTACTTGTCAAAGAAAGCATATGAAACGGTGAAGACATCTATTAGGGTTTTTGAAGAAAATTTTAAAATAACAGAATATGTTTGTTTAGCAAATGTCTAAGTACAGAATTAGTGTTGAAACTGTTCGTACTTCTCACTGGGGGTCCTTTTCTGGCCCACCCCACTTTGGCTCAATGAGGAGCTCCTCCTGGGGACCTCACTAGGTTTTACATCATCACACACACATCTCTGGTTTTGTCAATGTTTGGAAACTACTTAATTCACTGCATTTCTAGGGAATGAAGGTGCTGAGGACAGAGAGAGGAATCATATATAAAAACTTTTAGCACTTTTGATGGATTGAACTGCAGTCCCCCACAGTGATGCTCAGGTCCTAACACCAGTACCTCAGAATGTGACACTTGCTGAAAATAGGGTCACTGCAGGTTTAATGAGTTAAGATAACCTTACACTGGAGGAGTGTGGGGGACTAGTCCCAGGCAACTTGCTTCTCTATAAGATGACAATACAAAGTCAGAGCTACACAAAGGCTGAGGCTGGACAAGCCAAGGAAAGCCAAAGATTGCCCACGAACCATTACAAGCTAGGAAGATACCGGGAAAGAGCCGTCTACAGGTTTTGGAACATGGCCTTATTGACTCAGCTGTTACTCTACAATTGTGAAATAATAAAATCCTGTTATTTTAAGGCACCTGCTTGGTGACACTTTATTACAGCAACTCTTGAAAACAAATGTGGTTCCTACTCAGAAACATTTAATAGAAAGAAATCAGGAGGAAACCAGGCAATTTAAATCATCTGCCTGTTAAAGATTTCAAACTGTCACCAGGTGTCCTATACTGATGGTAGTTCATGCTAGACTTAAAAGTTTAAAATTTTCTCTCTAAAAAACCCTTTGTTTAAAGATACTATCATTTTCTAAGTCTTTTTTAAAACATGAAATTAAATGCAGCAGTCATGTGTATAAAATGAGTAAAACAGGCTGCTGGCCAGGAAGGGAGATGAGGCAATCCAGTGCTGCTTGCGATTCTCTCCTGGCCCTGAGGCCCCCAGGAAACGCCCAGGGTTCCGCAGCACTCAGGCTGAAAAGCTTAGGGAACAGAAATGATGTATGCTTGTTGCCAGTTCAAGAACACAGCAGGCTTCTCCTAAGTCATTTCTCTGTAAGTGACTTGCCACTCTGAGAAACACCCTTAATTCTTTCTGTAACTTATACTAGGGGCCCCGTCGATGCTCCGAGCTCACAGTGAGGTTGCTAGAATGCCCCACATTGCTTCTTTACCAGCGGACATGTGAAACTCAAGAGTCTATTTCCAAACACGTGTCTGCCAGTCACCTTTACAACTGTTACTGTGTAATTTGGTAACACATCTTACACACTCACGAAATACGAATGTGAAAAAGAAAAGAGCTGTAAGATGAATGCTTTGAAAGACTAGATTTTTTCTTTTTTTTTTTTTTTTAAGGTTTTTTGAGACAGGGTCTCACTTTGTGGTTCAGGCTGGCCCTGAGCTCAGCCTCCAACTCACATCACAGCAATCCTCCTGCCTCTGCCTCCCGAGTGCTGGGATGACAGGCATGAGCCACCATGCCCGGCACTGTGGTATGTGGTACTGGTTGCTGCTGAGGTGAGTCTCCACGCCCAGTATTGTATGTGGTTACCGGGGATCAAACCCAGGCCCTTGCGCTTGCAAGACAGGCGCCGGAACCACTGAGCTAACTCCCCGGCCCTGAAAGACTAGATTTTTAAAAAGTTGCTGGAATGAAACCAAACTTGCTGCCGAGCCAGGTGTGGGTGGGTCAGCCGCAAAAAGATGAGAAGAGTCTGCACATGCCCTACTACCTAAGTGTCTTTACGATGTCGCTTCACTGTGAGAGAACTCTAACTGGCAAAGACAGCTGAGGTCTTCTAAGCATAATTTCTCTAAAAATGGTAATTAGGAACTGTAGTGTGCAGGCCTAAGGAAATGCTTTGGACTCACATCAAAAAGTTGATAACTAAGTACATAATCATAAATTTTAAATCACAACATGTGATGGGTGCATATTTACGTGAAGCCTGACCATAAACACTGCTATGCTTGTTTCCCTCAGAGCCGAGTTGAGGTTTGAGCCTCACAAGGGCGATGATGGAAGGTGGGCCTTATACAGAGCGCTTCTTGCTAAGAGGGCAGAACATATTTCTCCTGTGAGTTCTCATCCGCTCAGGCTGGATTAGTCACTTCTACAGTAGGCTGTCATGCAGTAGGTCCACCTCTCCTGTGTTGTCCACCTAGGCCTGTTCCAGTCCCGTCCCCCACCACCCCGTGGACAAGGCATTAGGAGGTTTTCATCAGACGTGCACCATGGCCTTGGGTTTCAGCCTTCAGAATTATGGTATCAGATGAGCCTCCTTTCTCCATAAATTATGAAGTCTCAGGTATTCTGCCAGAGCAGAAAACAGACTAAGACAACTGTTCGCGTCAAGTTTTTAATTAACAATTCATCTGCCAACTCCAGCTGTATGGATTAAGAGGCTCTCTCCTGCAGCTGCTTTATTGTGCATGTTGTGTTCTTGGAAGGGAAAAAGCCATTTTTGTCTCTCTTAGTTGTCATTTATGGCAGTAGGAATGCATGTTTCTTGGGGGTGGGCTGTTTGCTTCTTGCACTGATGTTAGCTTAAAAAAAAACTATTGATTGAAAATTCTATTGATTCATTATAGACAGTAAATTTTTTAAAAAATGAACATTCCTTTGACTGTATAATTAAGCTATTAAAAATAAAAAATGATCCATAAATCACTTTCTTGTAGACAGAATTATGCATTTCAACACATCACCGAGTGCCGATTTTCTGGCTACATCCTATTTCGCCAAAGATCCTCCATTTACTAGACACAGAAACCAGAAACTTGCTCCACGAACTAACCCGCTCAAACTGGATTGTCAGAACAAGAGTACAGTGTGCAGAGTGAGGCTTTGCTGTCAATGCTGACTGATTTGGCTTCTCTGGATAAATCCATCAAGAGAAGGACTACCCCCCCCACCTATACTTCCGCTTGGATTGCTCTTGGGTCCCAGAATTGTAGTTTTTGAACATGTTACAATGGAGGGGTAAGTAAAAGCGTGGCCATGGCCTTCCAGGGTTTTGTACCAGGCTAGCACAGGTAAAGGACCCCATCTCCATTGAGTGTGATCTCCTGTCCTAGGGAAGGTTTCCCTCTTTCAAAGCCAAGCCAAGACCCAGAGAGCAGGAGATGACACAGCCAATCCCACTTGTACTGCTGTGGCCAACAGTAGCATGGACCTAACTCACAGCAGAAACTGAAATCTCCCATCTACCCTTCACCACACTACACCCTACGGTGACAGCAAACGGGGAAGAAGAACCAGAGTCCAGATGAGTGCACAAGGCCCTCTCTACCTGACCGGCAGCATGTGCGTACTACATACTGGTTGGTTTGTCTTCCAACCCCAGAGTAGCCGTGAAATTTCGGGTGTGGAAACCATTGTGGCTTTATAAACGGAAAGAATCTTGAGGGGCACATGGTGCTGGCATCCTCTCACCCCCGCTGGCAGTAGGGCAAGTGGAAAGAAACCAGAAAACTACTCCCCAGTTCTGAGGCTGGCCTCCTTGGGAGGAATTTCTAACTGAGAACACTGTCTAAATAAGCCATTAACCGGAATTTAGCAAGGGCTCACGGGCCCAGCAGGGCAGGCCTGGGACAGCAACTTCAGATGGGACAGGCCAACAATCTTGCACGTTCAGATTGTTTAAGAAAGAGCTACTAGCCTAGAATGCTTTCCTTTTTTGATTATCTCTATGGTATGACATGAGAGGAGTGGGGAACCACCGAGGTCCCCCTAAGGCCACTCTTTTGGGTTGTGGACACCTGTGGATTCCTAGAGATTGGGAGCTCCAGGGTGGAATACTGGTTAGGATGTTGAGCAAGATATTTCTAACTTTGTATTGCCTCAGTTTCTTTATTAGTAAACTGAGGAGAAAAGGGAATCTACTTCAGAGTTTTGTTGTAGATACTAAATAATGTAATTCAATGCACTCAAGGCTGAAATGTTCAATAAATACAAACCAACTATTAATAGCAATAATAGTGCTAAATAAATTAACTTAGGGAAACAGGAGAAGCTCTCTCACCGACCGATGCATTTGGGGGTCTAGTAAATGCAAATTTCTGACTTGGCATCACAGAAACCACCCAGGAGAGTTGTCATCAGTAGGGAAATGCACAATAACTTTCCTGAGGTGGAAAATTATCAGCACACAAGAGAGGCATTCATGAAGTATGATACGTGATTAAGAGAAAGAAGCACAGCTTTTGCTGGGGAATTTACAGTAGCTTCATAAAAGAGTTGGCACCAGCTGCCAGCTACGTTTCATGGAACGGATGCCCCCAATTGTATAACACATTTTTCGTATACATTTTATTATTTCTCCTTTGAGGTTCCAGAAAAGATAAGTTGAACACTGAAATTTCAGGTAAACCAACACTATGTAGGAGGGAAATGCCCAGTATTACAGTTATCTTCACTTACTACAGGATGTGCTCAGAAGTCACGTGCTTGCTCCTTATATATTACTCCATTTAGTATCTGACATTTTCTAAGGCACAGGTGCCAAGAGCTGACAGTCCCTTTGAATTCCTTAATCAGCCTTTTCTAGAGTATGGGCTTGGTGACCTTAGTGCCATGATATCCTGAATTGGGTACAGAAAAGAGAGGGAGCAGGAAATGAAGAAAATAATTTAATTAATTATTTATTGATATTTGATACTGGGGATCAAACTTTGGACCTTTCATTAGTGAGGAAGGTGCCAGAACCACTAAGGTAAATTCCTAGCCCCGGAAAAGAATTTTATGATGCAAATTTTTGAGAGAAATTCTATTTTCTACCCACCGTCTTCATGGAGAATTACTACACATATTGGTAATACAAGTTAATTCTTTTTTTACTTCCTAAACCTAGAATATCACACATCTCTTGAGATTTTTATCCCCCAATAGGTCGACAGATGTTAAACCATTAATCTCCCACTTCACGCTGGAGGTTGTTGCCATCAGAATTTGGCATGGCACTACCAAAATAGACTAAGAGTCGTGCCTGTTTGGCAATCTGGAAAGTCAAGAAGATGGGTCTAGGGTGTCTGTCTACTGCCCACCTGGGTAAAGGTTCCAGCACACAGTTCCCAATACTGGATTCCAAATACTAAGGCTTCCTGGGTGGGCACTGCAGCCCAGCTGCCCTGGATTCCTGACAGCATGGAAAGGTGCCTTCAGCTTAGCTTAGTTCTCAGCAATTCCAGGGAGCAAAAGTTTAGGGGAAAATAACATATATTTTTTGATCATTTTTTTTTCCAGTATCAAGGACTGAACCCAAGTGTAGATGCAGTGCCACTGAGCTAAATCTCCAGCTACATTAATTTTAAACTTACATCAAGAGGAAAGATTCTAGCTACAATCTCACCATCAACTACAGGCAGATTTTGTCCTACTGAGGCCAGATCTCACACACATTGACTCAGGCTCTGGTAGATACTGATGGGAAAATTGGAGGTCACAGAGCTGGACTTGACCCTGACTCACACAGCAGCACCATTCTTCCGGCTGCAGCTCTAAAATATTTCCTCTTCCACCAGAAAGTAAAGCTGCAGGTGATTCACGAGACCCCCTAAACTGACTCTGAAGGCAACAAAATGATTTTACGGATCATGTCAACAACTCTTAAAATAGAAATATGAAGTAATTAAAAGTGACAGCCCGGAATTGTGGGAAAGCTCCAAAGCAACATTTCCTTTGTCTCAGGGGACACGTGGGTGCCTCTGCCCTCTGAGGAAGCTCACAACACAGGATGAGAAATGCAGAGCACATTTCCTCTGGCATACACAATGGATTATCTTAGTTGCATAAAAACCGTACAGACTATACTGCAAGGGAGGAAATCTGGACAAATGGCATGATTTACTCCACCTAAAGGATGTGCTCATTCTGAGCACGAGCTCGCTGCCTTAGCTTGGAGGATTTATAACCTGAGATCATGCATGACTTTGCATGCTAATAAAGAGACCTCATGCCCCAGCCAGGAGACTTATTAGGTTCTGTGAAAAAAATTCTCCATGTATGATGAAGACTTCCTGACACAGGAATGCATGGGACAGCCCACCAGTCATCAGAATGAGAGATTAGATGCCCCTAGGAAGGAGAAGACGTTCAGGGGCTGGACGGGCTGAGGTCATTACAGCATATCGCTAACCTGCTGTAGTTCAGAGTAAAGAGGATCAGAGATGCTTAAAGACTCTTGAGCAACCCCCTCAGCCAGCAGAGAGTGTGGGCAGCAGGGAATCATTGTGACTGACCTGCACAGCCATCCAAGGGGCTCTGGCTGGGTGCTGACCCCTTTCTTCATGTGTACAGTGGGTCCCCACTGCCCGCAGGGAGTGGTCAGAAGTGGAGAGCAGGCACCTGGTTTGCTAAGGGGATGGCTAGGTTTGAACATATGCCCGCCCAACATCCCTCTGCTGAGAGCACTAAGAGGTGGCCTCTGGCTCTGCCTCATGATCTGGACTGCTGCTCTTGCAACAGAGGATGGGCTAGAGTCCCTTTGTCTCTAGCCCACTCTGCCCTGTGAGGACACAGCATGGGTGACACCTTGAAAGCTGATGGTGGCTTCAACCAGACAACAGTTCTTCTGGTACCTTGATCTCCGACCTCCCAGTTTCTAGAATGATGAGAACTAAGACTCTATTGTTTGCCAGTTATAGACCAGTACTGAACCTAGGAGGGCACACGTGCTGCAGTGGGCAGGTGGCACCACTGGAAGCTCTAAAAGATTTGCCATCGCTGACCCAGACTGATAGTTTGGATCACAACAGGAACAGACTAACATAGTGCTTCCGGGTTACATGCTCACTTATTCACTTTGCCTACGCAGTTCTGGGATCGCCAACAATTCTATTCTTTAAAAAAATCAAAGCAACATGTGCTTGTATAAATCTAATCTTCTCGTTCCCACCTTTGCTGGTGCTCCTTCCACTGAGACAGGACTGCTTTCCACTTGTCTTTGCTCTCCTTGGTGGTATTCTGGATCATTATTTGCAAAGAGATCTTTGTTCAACTGCTTGTACCACCAACATTCACTCACTGAGTTCAGTAAATTGATTGAGGGGAGGGATTAGAACAGCCCTGGTCCTATTTCTACCCCTAGCTCTGAATTTACTGTTGCTATAAAAGAAAGTGTGCAGGAATGAATAAATGGACTATTGACCTAACATCTTGAATTCTTAACATGAATTATATACTTCTAAGCAGTAAAGTTACCTCTCCTTCAATGAGCATATATATTGCTTTGGTTTTTAGAATATATTCCCCACATTATTCAATGGAAGAACATATTTTCACGACAACAAAAATAAAACAAAACTCAGGGACTGCTCTGCATAACAGCACTCTTTCTTTTCTCTCCTGGGGCTGCAAGAGTTTCCTTCCTGGCTTTGCATGGAGCTGGCACAAAGCTGCCTTTTAGGAAGGCAGCATATGCTAAACAGTACTTTGTGCACTTCTTTACAAAAATGACAACAGTGTGGGTATTTCCACAATTGAAAAGACGATCAAGAACATGTCTGGAGTTTGAGATTGAGACAGAGAGGGAGAGCACTGCGGGCAGGGCAGCTCTTCTCTGTATCGCTATTGTCACAAGTATGTGTGCGGCACAATACAAACCAACTCTTCACTCCTCACAGCATTTCCCCCTATTCTAGGCCTGGGGACAAGTGGGTACTGAAAGGTTAACTGATTTGTTGTCTATCACTAAGCTAGTAACTGGCAGAACATGAATATGAATTTGGCAGTGCAGGTCCAGAGACCCTGTTGGCAACTGTAATAATACACTGCATCTTGGACATGACATTCCCGAGAATTCAAACTTGATCAAAGCCCACCCATTCGGACAGAGGAGTGCAGAATTCTAAATGAAGGCCCACATGCTCTTCATGATGCTGCTTGGGCTTCCTGTACAATATTTCCTACCCTTCTCCCACTGGTCACTCCTCCATATGGAAATTAGTTTCCTTGGTTGTCAGGGTCCCCTGGAGTCATCTTTACTTCACAAATACAAATTTGCAGCCTGTATGAAGTTCCTGGGAAGCACAATAAACTGGACATGGCCTTGTCCTTGAGGCACTTGCAGCTCATGTTGAAAACAGAGGCTTTGGTACATGGAGATAAGACTTGGAGAAAATGCCCAAAGCTCATAACTCTCAGTCACTAGTAATAAGTACACCTGCCTGTGGAATGCTAACCAGAAGGCACTGGCCCACCAGGAAAGCAAAGAAGCCTTTGCAGCTGGTGATGAAATGCCTGGGAGGTAGGAATAAGGGCCCTGGTCACACTCTGCACAGTCGCTGTTCTTTCCAACACCTGCTTGCTCACATGAGCTCTGCTTCTGTGTCCCGGGATAAAACCCAAACCCTAGCACCTCTCCATGTGTGTGTGTGAGGGGAGCACTATTACCACATCCTGCACCTGTGATCACCTATGCTAGGTCTCCACACTGCCTTCTGCCTAATTTTCTATTGCAAGTTGTTCAGCATCTATTATTATAATATATTTTCTCAAAGCCTCTGTGGAAGGTGAACAAATACTTTTTTTTCAATTCTACTGCTACTGTAGGCGCATTCTCCAATCATCTTTATGTGGTTTATACTTTGACAACTTCCATGAGAGTTGAGAGGAACTTATAATACGTGCACTTGATCAATGAGCCCAATGAAATACAAGTAGGAAATAAACACTAGGCAGAGTGAGAGGTACGTGTAGCTCAGTCAAAGCCCTGCCACAGTCGTGGAGTATCTAATTTAGCACTAAACTTTCTGGGCATCTTGAGAAAGATCATCTAGAATCTCACTGTTTCAGTCAGCTTTATTCCAGGAATGGGCTCTCACTATTTGACAAATACGAAGGCCCTTGTATTTTTCCAGCAGTGGCTCATCACAACCCGCTTGGCTCCTCAGATGTGGGGGGGAGTGTTGTTGGTAACACCCCACTGAGAGAGAGAAGACTGGCTAATGTAAGGGACTCCATACTCCGCATGTGCCCTTTAGGGCAAAGTCCATGGTGTGCCAGGTACACGGATTGATATGCTTCCCGGGACCCTTGGGAGCTTTATTTTTAGTAATGGTCACATGGCACAACGTCAAGTATGACTATATCTCATTTCTCATTGCACCTGATTTTCTTTGCAGAAGGACCAATTTTAATTAAAAGAGGCCAGTAAATCCCTAGATCAGACAAATTCCCACTTTGACTGTGAAATCCAAAGAAGTGACATTTTAAAGAAAAACCCCTTTGGAGTCCTGTGATGAAAAGCCATGGAGCTAGGTTAGGGAAATGACTGATCTCCATCTTTGTCTGCTTTGGCTGCCAAAGGAGGCTGGGACATGGGCTGTCTGCAGCCAAACAGACATGGCCTGAGCTCGGAGCGGGAGCAGCAAAGCTGACAGCTGTGCTTCTCTGCATCGAGCACCCTGGGAAAAATCAACGCTTGGGCAGCCTGCCTGCCATCTGTGGAGTTTCTATAGCAGACAGGTTATTTATAGAAACTTGTTTGTGTAAAGCCAATATTTACCTGTCGGGGTTGTCAAAATTTACAATTCGTCTGCGCCATTAGCCTGCTGTTTCCCCGTCAATAATGGAAATTTCCATCACCAGGAGGGGAGGCTAAGGGAAGAGAGGAGGTCCACTGCCTTCCTAGTAGGTGAGAGAATGAGTGACATTATTGATAACAAGCTCACTGTATCTGTCCTCCAAGGGCCACCAGATCCTCCTCCTGCACTGGGAAGATAAAGGGTTGTCAGGACAAAAATGTGGAATTCTCTCAGTCACTCATTTGTGGTTGGACCTTGAAAGCCACCCCTGGCTAAAACTCACAGTAGTATTTTCTGCAACAAACTCTTACACTAGTCAGCTTTTTCACCCTTGAGACACAGCATGTGACACCCACAACTTAAAGCAAGAGAGGTTGTTTGGCTTATAGTTCAGGAGATTCGGTCCATGGCTAGCTAGTTCCAAGGCACAACTGTCATGGAAGAAGGGCGGGGGAAAGTTGGGGGAAAGCTGCTCTCCTCATGGCAGCCCTGAACCAAAGGGTGGAAGAGCCACAGATGAGGCTACATCCTTCCCAGTCACAACCCCAGCCTCTTCCAACCACGGCCCACTTCTAAACACAGGAGACTTTTGGGGAGACATTTTAGATCTAAACCATGACACCCCTGTTTATGTTTTTCTGTGCCTTCCAAAGGAAAACTATGAACTATGGTAGGGGTGAGGCGCTGGATATCTGTCCGAGAAAACCCAACTTTTACTAAAGTCCATAGCTTCTGCAATTTTCACTGAAAACAGTCATCTTGTCTACCTACCTGACTGTCCTTCTAAACCCTTTGAGAGTTGAATTTCTTCTGTGCGCACCTTCAATGCAAGCGAACCATCCAGAGACCCCCTCTTCTGCTCACTCTCCACCTTTCTTCTCCTTGTAACAAACAACTTAAAATTTTATCTACTGCTTATGACTCCAAGTCTGTATCTCCAAGACATCTCACACACTTTTCCTCTCTCAAATGCTGCTTCACAGAAGACAATGTCTACAGTAGAAGGTTCCCAAAATATTTCCTTCTAGTTTATGTACTGAAAACGTCTTCTCTTTAATAGATCTGAGATTGATTTTAATCCACTACTTTCTATCTCCATGGGAGGTATTCAAAATTCTTGGGATGAGAAATATATCAAATGTTGAATTACTGAATTTTGAAATGCTCACACAGTCATCATGAGATATCTTGGGGTGGACACAAGTCTAAACACAGAATTTATGTGTTATATATAACTTATACATTTAGGCTGATAGTACTTTCATACAATATTTTAAGTCCAGCTGCATTTTGATGGTGGCCTATCATATGATGGCGGTTGTGCAAATTTTCTCCTACTAGCATTATATTGATGCTCAGAAAGTTTTGAAATCTGGATCACTTTGGATTTTGGAATGTAAGATTATGGATGTTCAAATTGTATCAAAACCCACCAAGAAATCATCTTCAATTTCTCATACTTCAACTCAATATTAGTTTCAAGCAATCACTGCCAAATCTGTTGACCCTATATTTTAACCACTCATTGACCCCATTTTTTCAGCTATCGCCATCACCTTGAATAGGGTCCTTATCATCCCCTACCTGGACAGACAACAGTCTCCTAAATTGTTCTTTTTCCCAGTGACCTGGATCTTTTCATCTAAAGAGTTCTTTTTATAAAGCACAAATCTAGTCATGTCTCATCTAGCCTTGAAATGATTCTGCAGTTCTCAAAAACCTTGGGTTTCAGCACAAATTCCTTTCCAAGGTCACAGACCTCCCTGCAACCCTTCATTCACACTCTGACTGTGACCTGAAACAGCCTCCTATTCTCGGGCTTCTGTATTAGACCTGCCCGAACATCCCTTGCCTCTCCCTTCCCAGGGATTCTTTTCATGGCTGACTCTCTCTTCCTTTAGACTGTTTAATTAACTAACATGGCAAAGTTTATGAAGGTAGAGGCCAAACAACAGAAGATAAATAAACACGCCTATAAAATACGTGGTTAACAGAGGGATTACACAGTCTTTGCATTATTATCTATAATTTCTAATGACAGTTCTTAGCAGGCAGTAGACTCTGTTTAATAGGTAAGTGGTGAAAAGCATGACTAGATATTTGATTTTATAAGAATACATATCTTAGAGCTGCTTATAAATACCTTAGAGAGCATCTACTTTGTTCTTTCAATTCTTTGGTGAGATAGAGAATGGAAGGTGGTTGCTTCCTAGTACTGTGGAAAAACAGAGATCCTACTGACACATGTAGGAGCCTAATTCTCTTACATGTGAAGAAAAAGCCAGACTCCTTGCACTTAATTTTGGTGCAAGAGTTAGTATTTGGTTAGTATTTCAGCCATGTACAAGGCCCTTTGCATACACTGCCATTTTATCCTTACAGTGATTTACAACATAAATCATTTTATCTTCCTTTTACGGGAGAAACTGACATTCACAAAAATTAAACCAATTGTATAAATTCACATAATGACCTAACAATAATAGCTTTCTCCATGCAACTATCTCTGCCATTTATCAAGCCTTGTATGCTGCGACCTGTATGAACCATTTTAGATTATCTCATTTTTTACTCACAATAACCATATAGTTATTTCCTCTCTATGAAGAAGGAAGTGGAGACTCAGGCTATTTATTTATCACCACTTCTCAATCCACATTCTTCTCCATCACACTACAGAAGATGGGATTTCACATCATTACAGTTCAAACATGTTCCCACCATAATGCAAAAGTATGTGTTCCTCATAGAAGGTGCTGTCCACTCTTTCTTAAAAACTCTCATGACATCTTCTGACCTCATCACAGAGGCATAACTTCCATCTGTCTTGCATGATGGGGTGCATTCCGGCTTCACCTTGCCTTGTCCCCTAGACACAGATGGAGGGTGGTAAGCATGTGTTGATTTCCAGGGAGACTTGGAGTAGAGATGGAATTACAGGAGTGACTTGACCTCATTTCCTCTTCTGACTCCTCTGATGCCTTTCCAGCAGAGGGGGCACCCTGCCTGAGCTCCACATCCATGGCTGCACCCTCTCTCGGTGGTGGGCCTCAATCTACATTTTCTTTAATGCTCTTTCCTCAGTCTAGCTCAGACTTCCTCAACCTTGGTGCTATTGATCTTGGACCCAGTATCTCTGCTGTGTAAGTCTTAGGATGTTTCACAGCATATTTGTCCTCCGCACTCTCTAGTCATCACGAGTACCCATCTCCACTCGGCTGTGACAAACACAGTGATCTCAAGATATTGACAAATCTTCCACCATAGACAAATACTTCTCTTTGTGTGTGAACTATTGGTCTAGCCTCATGCCAGTCACACATATACTGTAAGTATCTTTCCAAAATAAATCCTTGAAGCCCCCTGGCTCAGAGAGATGGCTTCTCAGCTTTAGTTTATTACTCTTTTGATCTATTTCTCATGTTCTATATTCTCCTGATGCTCCTTTACATCCATCTTATACCCCTCCATCTCTCTTCCATCTCACCATTTGTTTACATCTAGAATCATGGCTTCAGGCAATTTCTCTCTTTTTTCTACTTTTCTCCTTCCCAAAGTGAAGAAGATATCAAGTATATTCCTCAAGCAATGATAGAGGCAGACTCAATCCTTTTCAGACTGGAAAGCTTCTCCCCATGCATAGTAATCTAGGTTTTCCTGGAAGTGTTTTTTGCACGTAAGACACTCATCTACAGGAACAGAGCCTGCAAGGGAATCAGTCAATGACTCTTCCTGACTCAGGAGTCTGGGCTGGACTGAGGGTGTGGCCTGCAAATCATATCTGAAGATCAGCTCCAAGAAGCTGTTTCTAACCCAAACTCGGAGAAAGACCAAAAGCAGATACCTATTCATCTTTCTCTCCAGGATAGTAAATAATACCTCTATCAACCTGGCTCCAGCCCCATCTTGTCTGAACCCACTGGGTCTTTCAGCTTCTTTCTAAAACATAGCTCAGGATGACACTCTTACTTTTGCTTCCAGTGTAACCCTTCGGTCTACCGCTTGAAGTCTTCCACTTGGACCAGCACATCAACCTCCTAACTGTCTCCAGATCCTACTCTTGGGCCACTCCAGTCCATTCTGGCATCAGCAGCAGGGGTCAACTTAAGTACTCCAAAGAGCATCACTTAAAAGGCTTCAGTAGCTTCTTACCAGACCTCGATCAGATCTAGAGGGGCCTGCACATTCTTTGGAGGTTGAATGTCCCACAGGTACATAGGTAAGGGCTTAATCCCCAGGATGATGCCATTGGGAATGGCTGTGGGCCCTGACAAATGGAATTATTTGGTGGGGTCCTTACGTCACCAGAGGCATGTGATCAAAAGGGACTGGGGGGCTCTGCCCATCTTTTCTTTCTCTGCTCTGGCTAGAGATATGCATGTTTGCTCCTGCATGTGTTCCCCCCATGATATACCACCATCTGCTGCTCACACCATTGGAGGCCAAGCCATTGGAGCTGCCAACCTGGGACTGTGAACCACTAAAACTGTGAGTGAAATAGCTCTTTCTCTTTATAAAGTTCAGAATCTCAAGTATTTCATTGTAGTAACTCAAAACCGACAATCAGACTGCTGAGCCCCACTTCAGAGTCTCTGATGAATCAGAGATTGAAGCTGTTCTAGGGGGTGTCTGGGAGGCTGCACTTGTTACAAGTGCTCCAAGTTCCCTAGTAGTATGAGTCCAGGAACTGTGGCCTCTGATCACAGCCCTTGATATCAGGTCTTCCCACTCCCAGATTTTGTCTCTGCCCTGTTTTGTTTATTCATAGCACTCCTCATTTGTTTTCTATATCATTTTGCTTTTTTTCGTATAATCTCTGCTAGAACAGACATTCCATGAGAGTAGGAACACATCTTTGTGGCTCAGCACTGTATCTCTAGCAACTAGTGCACAGCCTACCTATCATAGGTACTAAATAAATACGTATTAAAGGATGACTGAATGAGAGAGGTTTGGAGCCCAGCACAGAGAACAGAACCCAGAGATCTTTATATGGAAATCAGCAAGTGCATTAGAAAAAGAGCGGTAGAGCCAGGGCGGCAGCTCTGTGACCAGCAGGATGTCCCCAGCTGGGTGGGGGGCCACGACTGATGAATAGAGCTGTTGTGCTGGCAAATCCACTCCACACAGATGCTCAGCACCATGCCGAGGCCCGGCTTCACTCCCAGGGGCTGCCATTTGGCTCAGTGTGGAACACAAATCCTGAGAAGAAGCTTCCAGGGGATCCAAGGGGTTGAAAGGAAATAAGTCAAAGAGGCCACCAGAGGCCCTTTAATTAGATGTGCTGCTTAGTAACCTCTCAGTGATCTTTCCCTGTGCCCAGGAGGACAAACACAGCACCTGGCCATGGGAGGTGAGAGAGACAGAGAGAAAGAGAGTGTAACGGCAGCATTTTAACGAAAGCTACCTACAGCAAGCAGGGTGGGGAGAAGACAGCAGTGACAGATGACACTAATGAATCTCACCCAGCTGTGCAGTTTGTGTGATTAATGTCCAGCACAGATCCTGTGTTTGATTAATAAGGCAGCATCTTCTATCATCTCACTAACCTTTGGGGGATCTCAGGTAATAGGGGGCCCTCATGAAAGGAACTGGGATACTTTCAAGCAAGGTTCAAAGAAAAAGAAATCATGTTAGACTCAGTTCATTATGACAGTGCATGGAGGAAAGTGGGAATTGTAATGATGCTTTAAAGAAAGAAGAGAAAAATTCAACACGTTCTTTTACATCGCAGAAAATCCTAGGACAGGTCTATTTCCACATGAGAGATTCTACTGATCTGCGAATCCCTAGGGAGGAAATAATACACAGGGGACACATGACAGTTGGAGCAGGTTCTGCTCTTGGAGAGGGTGGAACTCTTTGTCACCCTCCAAGGTGTTTCTTAGGGGATCCACAGGAGAGTGCACACCTCTGAGGACATCTAAATAGAAGGAGATCAGGGTGCCAAATGGTGATGGTATTGCTCTCTTGATTCATAGAAGGGGATCACATAAAAGCCTGTAATCAGCTTGGCAAATATTTTTCTGCCCATAGCTAAAGCCTAAAAGCACAAACTATATTACTACAGCCTTTTAAACCTGTCTTTTTGCTGCACAAATATGTTAAGTTCAATGCAAATTAAGCCATAACAATTAGATATGTAATTTCTAAAATGATCTCTAATTCTATGGTCTACAGAAACCCGCTGCTTAATGCTTGGGTGCATATATAGTATGTAGTTTAAAAACTTTTTCATATAACAACATGAAAATTTTTTCTGCATAAATAATGATATTAATATACCGCCTCATTAATGAACCCAGATTTTCTTTATGGAGCTGTCCAACTAATGCTGGGAAGACACAAGTGTTATTTCCAATGTTGGCCAGTATAAAATAAAGCCACAGAGAGTCTATAGGCAAGCACAATTTGCATGTTGCTGAATGAATGACTATAGATACTCTTCTCTGCTCCAGGTCAGGGTCAGAATAATGTGGGAAGGGGAGGAGGGTTTCTATGGGAATTTTAAAAGGAGGAGAATCACTATAATCCAAAGTTATTTGTTCATGCAGAAGCTAATACAATGGTCCCTTACCCATGGTTTTGCTTTTGGTCACTTCAGTGGTTAAACATAGCCCACATACATTAAATAGAAAATTCCAGCAACAATTCATTAGTTTTAAATAGCTTTCCTTATAACAGACCTATTCTCTTGCATTACTAGTTATTGTTGTTAAACTCTTACTGTGCCTGTGTTACAAATCAAACTTTATCATAGGTATGTATGTAGAGGCACAAGCAGTGTGTCTAGGGTAAAGGTTGAGGCATCTGCCAGGGGTCTTGGCATGAAGCCTTGAAGGATAAAGGGGGATACTTTAATGCAAGCATGGAAACCTGCAATTGGTCCCCTGACTCTGGCTCCTGGCAAGTGCTCCATAGGCACTACTGTGGCTCAGAAAGTCAGCACACAAGCTCCCAGGAGCCATGGCTCACTCTGTCTGGACAGCAGACCCCGCAGGGAGCTCACACAGAGCATTGATTCTGCCTCACAGCTCCATGTCACAGTGAGGCTACCAGCTACCTATTTTGGCCTCATTTATGACTGCAGAAGCATAGAAGTAAGGGGACTGCCTGAGGCTGCAGACACGTTGGGGTTCAGGCAACTTCCTCTGCATCCCAGATGATCCTCTAGGCAAGAAGAAGGGGAGGGAAAACAGAGGACTTTGCAGGCAGCTAGGTGTATACCCAACCAGGACCTTTGCTGCCAAAGAAGAATCAAAGTGATGGGAAGGTCTAACTAAGACTGTGCTGCTCTTGGAAGGAGCTCAGAAGGAGGAAGAATCATGTGTCCCATCTCTTACTCCAAACACAGCCATAGTAGTTTAAAAATGTGCACACCACAGAAGACAGCAAGACCCACCTCAGCTGTGGTATCCATCAAAGAGGACCCTTGGAAGACCAGCATCCCAACCATTATTAATAAGGGGCCAATTTCCACTTATATATTGTGTAATCTCCTGTGATTTTTCCAAAAAGTGCAGACTCCTAAACCTTTTTTCGTCCGAATGATTGAGAAACCCTGGAGATGGTTTCCCTAATTTGATATTTTCATAAGTATGACAAGTGAGAGATGAGAATTATTCTTAAATTTATCCTGCTATCTGTGACTCTGAGGCAGTGACAAAACAGTTTAAAGAGCACCCTGAGAGATGAGAAGGGTTCTGGGTCTAAGTTCTGTGGTGCTTTATGGCACACAGAAGCTTTCTCACAGCTCAGGACAATTCATTACCTCCCTACCCAAAGGACGAAAGGAGGCTCGGTAAGGGCAAGGGACTTTACGGTCACACGGCTCCTAACTCCTTAAAAAGAAAGACTTCTTTTTCATGTTCATTTCTTTGCTTCTTTTTCTAGATCACCTCATCTCTTCCTTCTCACGTATCCACCAAAAGTTGGAAAATTCACTTTCAAGATGCAGGGGTAAAGATACTTGGGTAAAGATACTTGGAAGAACATCACATTGAACATGTGTAAGATCTTCCTCTGCAAAAATATACACTAGATGAATTACTTAGACTCATTATAGAAAAATGGTCCCTCTCTGTTGGGTGTTTGGTAGAACAATCTGACTTTGAAATGCATCAGATTGTACAAGTGACTAATAAAAACAAGTATTCTCTATTATGTCTTGGAAACACAGACACCTCTTTATTCTCTCCCAATCTGTCAAAGATGGTAACCGAGGAATATCAAATTCAAGTCTTTTCTAATTGTGAGAACACAGGCCACCCAGGAAGTCTTAGTTCTTTACTTCCTCCCTAGGGTCCAACAGGTCACCTTATTCATGTTTCCAGTCCTTTGTGCAGGCTTCTGTCTCATCTTTGAATGGTCTCTCTCAGACCCTCTATCTGTACCTCTCCTAATGAGTGTAAGCTCTTAATTCACTTTCAAAGTCCAACTCAAACGTTTTCATTCTTTGTACTTCCCTCAGCTCTGCCTCCCTCTCTCCACCGCACCTGTCCTTTCTCTCCAAGGCAGTAAGCTGTTCCTCTATTTAATTCTGTGGCTAATTCAACAGGGTTAATGGATTACATGTCTTTCTCCTCAGCTACACCATTCCCTCTAGACAAAATCCTGGCTTTATTTTTGCAACTCTTTCTTATCATGGTGAGTAATGCAAGAAAGGTACAAAGTCCAAATTCACTTATCTCAATATCTGTTTTTTTTTCTTAAAAAAATTCTTTCATCAAGGGTGTCCCGAAGGCTATAAACATTTCAGTTCTGGAACAGGTCAGGACAAAATCTATACTTCCCTTCAAACTCTGAATTTGCCTTCTCTTTTTTGAAGGAAAATCATTAAGTCCAAAACTTTCAAAACAACACCTTGTTCTCTCTCGATCCAAGTAATTTTAGATCCAAATGCCATCAGATCAATGAATGTGTTATATGTTTGTAAAGGACAATTCCGAAATGGGCTAGATTGCATATGGAAACAAAGGTCATCTCATTCAACAAGTTTTATTTTATAGCTCAAAAAATCACCCACGCATAGAAGAAAACCAATCAGACTGCAAGAGTCCCAAGTGAAGCCATCTGTGACAGCCTGCAGTGACAAAGTTTTTAGTAGACGTTAGAAAGACTATCATCAAAAACATGTTTTTCCTCTATAAAAATCATCGGCTGGGCAATTTTTCAATGACTACTTTAAAACAGGGAGAGAGAAAGCAGAGGTTGCAATAATAAATAGGTAAATAAAGAGTGCTCTGTGGGTTTGGTGATAGCGCAGGAAAAACTGGCAAGAAATCATTAGCTGCTTAAATACTGCTTCAGAAGTAAACAAAGAGTGACCTGTCACAATAACTAGTCTTCTGGTAGTGGGGGTTTCCCAAGTCAGAAATGTTCAATGGACAGCAGAGAAAAATTCCATTCCTAAATTATGCCCCAAGGTGCTACTGATGGGTTCCCACCAACAGCGATGTCCCTGAGAGACAACCAGGACAGTTCTGGCACTGTCAGCCTCTGTGCTGGTGAGCGATGCCAGCACCTTCCCAATGGAACTGCGAAGTACTTTCCCTGAACACAATGGTTACTGAAGCATCCAGCTGACCTAGTAATTCTGAGGTCCACACAGGCGGGGATCCCCACAGAGACAAAGTAATGGGCAGCGGAGGGAGGACAGTTTTTTGAAACCTTCAGATTGCACTTCACAAGATGGGGGGCAGAAACCCAGGAGCACCACTGGCCCCCAAAGAGTCCTCCCTGGCTCCAAGACACCTTCTGGTGCCTTGGGTTTCTGCTGCAATTCTCCCCTGCCCTCTGCCAATCATGCAGCCACAAGCCCTTTCCTCTGCAGGTACACCCTGGAGCTCAGGGTCTGACATCAGTGATTCTCCTGTGTCTTCTCCAAGCACAAGCTCCTCTTCCTCATCCTTGTGGGATCTCCGGGTACCTGCTCCATCATTCTTCATACTTTAAAAATCTTCCCAGATGACTCCACTGATGTGTAGCTCCTCAGTTCTTCAGCCACCTGGATCCAAATCACTTTGCCTTTTACAATCTCCTGAACTACACTGTGACTTGATCCTAGACCTTGTTGCTGCCAATACAGAGCCACCATCAAAGTCTCAGGTTCACAACTCCCATCTCCCACCTTTTCACGTCCTTCTTTCCAGCATCTCCATTTAAAAATTCACTGACACTACTCATTTTTCCACATCGCCACCTTTTCTTTGTCAGCCAATCAATTCAAGACTCCACTTTCCCTCTGACCTCACTCGTGTTCCATTCCAGGTATAATCACTCCCTTGCTAGTTGCTCCCAAACTGCCATGAGCTCTTCTCTGCCTCAAATTTACTACTGTCACACTGGCCTTGCTTAAGTCCTATTCTCTGCCTCCTCTCACCTAAGCAGGTGACATACTAAGCTGAGGAAAGTCAGCCAGTGCGCTGCCTCATTGACCCTTAAATGACAACTTTGACTACAAGTGCATTCTCACTTGGAGCACCACGGGCCCCACAGAGGGGGGACACAGAACTCATTTCTGTTCAGGAATCTCACTGCTTTCCTACTTGATTTGCTGTACTGATGACAACATCACGGCTTCTCCATTCACAGACCTCCAGGACCCTGTCTCTTCCCTCACATTCCCATTGGATAATTTATTCTCATTTCACTGAAAAACTTCACTGAAAAGTTTCCAATCAGAAGGGACCTTCTTCAGAGCAGAAGCAAGTGTTGAAGCTGCTCTCATGAAGAACACCAATGACTGCCATGGGGTGAAGTCTGATAACTCACAGTCTTCATTGGAGAAGAGCGCTTGAAGCTGCCACTTCTTAAAGTTCTTTCTTCTCTTGATGCTCACAGAACAAACAAATAAATAAATAAACCAGAAAGCCAGGCTTCCTTCCTCTCGTTTTTTGATTGTCATTCACATGCTCCCAACCTCTGGCATCTCTTTTACATTCTCCTTGCAAGCTTTTCTCAGCTTCCTGATCTCCACCTGCTGAAGATCTGGGTCTGACTCTTTGGCCTCTTTTCTTAGTATCCGGGTCATTGGATCATTGGTCATTGGTTTCTACATGTAGAAACCAATCAAATTCCACCTCTAGCCTCAACCTCCTCCTGGGACTTGGATGCATCAATTCTTCTGCTCTGTCCATATCTGAACTTGGCTGTCTAGGAAGCATCTTGTACTCAGTGCCTCAGACTCACCTCCCTTCCCTCCACGTGTACCATCTCCACAGATGGCCTCACCAGAACGCAGCCACACTCTCTCGCACCCTTCTCCCTGTCTGTACATCCAGTGACTCCATCCCTTCAGCTCCAGCTTTAAACAGCTTCTGAACATGAGGATTTTCATCTCCAGCTTCCTCCCCGGCTTCAGCTGCCACTCATCCCTGATCTGAAGCAAATGTCCCCTAATCTGTCTGACCTTCCTCCCCTGCAGTCCCACTGAACCCATAAGCACCTGTTAGAGCACAGATCTCCTGTCTTCAGAGTTTGCATCACCCTGAACAACCTGGCTTCAACATCCTCTAGCTTCTACATACAAGGATCGCGCTGTTTCATATTTTTGCCAATTTAATTTCTGCCTTGTTGTTCGTTGTTGAGTATATGATGTTCAGTCCCACTTCTATCCCTTCCAAGAAGGCTCTTGTCTTTTTGAGAGGAGCTTTCTATCGCTCCCTCCTCACACTTCAGGTGTTGCTGTCAGAAATGCCACCCATGGCCTCAAAGAGTAGCCTCATTCCTACTCTAACCCTTCAACCTCCTGTATTCTCTTCCCACAGCATTGTTTTACCTCACACAACACCATCTATCCATTTGTCTCTAAAATTATTACTTACATCTTAAATTATGAGGAATAACCATTCCAAATACTGACATGGATACTAAAAGAGCCAACTGGAGATGTCTTGATGGAAACAAGACTTTGCTGCAGGCCTGTGCCTGCTCCACGCCTGGTTACTGACTAGTTGTGACCCACGATCCATTTTAGACACTGTCATATCAAGGAGCAGCCTGTCTGAATTGCACATGGATCCATTGCTTCCTTCACGGAGAGTCTCACCCGGAACAGGAACAGTCAACTCAACACTGTGCTCTATGTCTTTGTTGACTTTTATCCTGCTGTGGTAGAAACAGCTCCCTGACCACCATTTTCAGCAGCATGAATGTGCCTGCACTCACTTTATCTTTTCTGAAATTCAGTGCCTACGGCTTTGAAAAACTACTTTTTAAATTTCTTGATATACCTAGAAACAACATGCTTTTCTGACCCTCCACACACAGAAACATATGCTACTTTGGAATCTATGCATTAAAGATATGTGTGGAGGGTAATGAGAAAAAAGAAACGAGATGGGACAGATTTTCTTTTGAAAATAATACTACTCCTTATGCATAAATTACAATACTTTGATGAATCAAATGGACTTGAGCAAGAAAGATTTTCTGCTATTATGACCTCCTGCACTCAAGAAAGAAAGGTTTTCTGCGATTATGTGCTTCTTCTGGGTAAAGGATGGGATTCCTCCCTCCCTGCACACCTCCTGGACAAAGTCACTAAGCTGAACTCCCTTCCACAACCTACAAACAGTGCCTTAGTAGATATTGCTTGTGCCTGCCAGGGGCCAGGCGCTGGGGGCACCCCGAGAGCAACACAGACTCTGCGCCCTGGTAGAAATCACATCCTTGCAAAACAAAAAAAGCAACTGAATTCATATTAAAATCTCACCTCTCACCTCAGTGTTTTAAGAGTGACATTAGTGATCGTACACTCAGTGTGTTTGGGGTGTATGATACAAAAAGTAATACATTTTAGCCAATAAACTATTTCAAGACTAGTGAGACTTATATTTAAAAAACAATATATTATTGTAATATCCCTTTCAGTACCACAAGAATACATTTTCTGAAAATATCACCATTAATTCCAAGAAGATACACAACTATTTAAATTTTTTCTTTTTTTTTCCAATAGTTTGGTGATATTTATGGACATTTTTTCAATGCAAAGAATTCAATGGCTTTTCATTTTTTTCCTCCCAAAGAACCTAGAATTTAAATGTGTGAACTTACAAAAAAAAATAACTTGATGTTTCATTAAGATTTAAACAAAATTCTCCTCTGCCCCACAGATTAATATGCTCTGCTTGACCTTCCTGCCAGCCAGGCTTGCAGGCAGCTTCCTCCTGAAGCTCATTTCTGCTTCCGGCTATGTGGCTTGTTTTAGCAGAGACCAACAATCCTGACTCAGCAGGAAAGGCCTTCACACCTCAAAAATTATGTCACTTAATTAAATTATGCTTCCTAAATGGAAAGGATCTTCCAATCTATACTTGCAAATATGCTGCTCTTTGACAGAATGCTTTTGAAATTTCTTTTTTCCTAAAATACCCACATTGGCTCATTTTAGGCTGTGGCGGGGGAGGTTTCCAGCTATAATTAGCGTCTGGTCCTGGAGCGAGAGCCAAGCTCACCAGGGGATTCTCAGTGCCCACGATGGGGTGTGTGAAGGACCAAGCTGCCGGCCAGGAAGAGAATCGAAGAGGAGAATCAAAAGAGACACTCAGGGCTCCACCTTTGGGGACTTGATTAGGATACAAGGCCTGTATGTGTAGCTGAGGAGTTCAAGTTTATCTTGGAAGCAGTCTGGAGCCATCAGAAGCTTTGGATATGGTTTCATTAAGATGATGTCTCAAAATGAAGAGAGCGTTTAGGGAATTCTGTGACCCAAGGTGGGTGGTCAGGACCAGATGAAGGCCGTGAGGGAAAGGTGAGCGTGCAGATTCAGGGCATTTCCCAGGAGGCAGAAGTTGAAGAGCTTGGTGACTAACTGCACGTGGCAGGCATTGCACAAACAGAAGAGCCGCTGCGCCTCCTGGGCTCTGGCTTGGACTACTGACAAGCAATTTATGGGTGTGCAGATGGGACAACAGGAAAAAACAAAGGAGAACTGTAAATTTACGAGCTCAGGGCCGGGGAGTTAGCTCAGTGGTTCCGGCGCCTGTCTGAGATGTATGGAAAGCTACGTGAGAGGCTGTTTCTAGATTCTCTGAAAAGGAATGGTCTGTTTATACTCCTTGCCATGCAGTATAGATATTTTGCATGTTCATTACACACCTTTTTAAACTGTAAACCCCCGGAAGGCAGCATTTATGTCTGATTAGGGTTTGTATTCTCTAGAGTGCAAACAGTTTGCATATATTAGGTAGTCAATATTCATAGAGATTTTTGATGTTTCTTGTATAAGACCCAACGGGATACATTATACTTTGAATTTAGTACTAAACATTCTTCCCTTAAGAATGGTGAGCCTTCCTTTTTACTGATCAGAACTATGTAAGCCGCCATTTTCTTCCTCCCCTTCTTCCTCTTCATTCTTCATTCATTGTTTCTTCTTACCTGGGTTCTGAGGCAGTGTGGAGTCACATTTTGACTCAGTAACAGGCTGCAGTTTGAAAATTACATTTCCTTTCTTCCTGTGCATATGCATCAGGTATTGTGAGCTACCTCAAACTCATTCTGGAAGTCAGTACAATAAAAACATAAAGAATGGGGCTGGGGATTTAGCTCAGTAGTTCTGGCACCTGTCCTGCAAGTGCAAGGCTCCTAGTTTGATTCTCTGTAACCATACACAACAGTGCCGGGCATGATGACTCACATGCCCACCAGAAATCAGTACCACATACCATAGTGCTGGGTGTGGTAGCTCATGCCTGTAATCCCAGCACTCAGGAGGCAGAGGCAAAAGGATTGCTGTGAGTTCGAGGCTTGCCTGAGGTATATAGTGAGTTCAGGGCCAACCTGAACTACAAAGTGAGGCCCTGTCTCCAAAAACAAAACAAAACACAACAAAACACCATAAAGAGTGGAGTCTTAAGTAATTTAATAGTCTAATAGTTGATACAAGATTAAAAGAGAGTTTAAAATAACATGAGAAACAAGCTGACTTTCCATCCTGCCACATTAAAGGATCAGCTGGCTTGCTTACATCTGTGTGACTCTGGCCTGGCCCGGCTCTGCGCTTTCCCATCTCTCAATGGGCTCCACCCTCCTGCTGGGCCCTTAGCCACTTCAGTCTCTGGACTTTCAGGAGCACGCTTTGCCTGATACACCCTTCCCCAGCTCCCCATGCAGCCCCGCTGCTCAGCACTCCGGTTCTTGCACAGGCCTCTCCTGCCCACTTTTCCCACCTAGGCCCTCCCTCAGGCTGTCCCCCTTCAACCTGCCTTTCTTCATCGCCCCGAAGGCCTAGCTGCCTCCCTGAGGACAGGCACCTTGCCTTTCCTCTCCACAACCGTGTTCCCAGTGACTGATGGAAGACTTGGCTCATAAAGAGTCTGAATAAACATTTGCTCCATCAGGGGATGAAGCCATTCCTACTCCAGGTCACAGAGAAGAAAACCTTGTTCTTTCTCAGCGTGGCTCAGGGAGAAGTGAGAGAAAGATCAGGAAAAGAAAGCTCAGCCGGTGAATCACTGAGCTGTCCAAGCCCATTTCCATTAGACTGGCACTAGCTTTCTAAATAGGGTGCCACTCTTTTTAAAATAAGGGTTCGGCAGCTAAAATGAAACGTGAAAATGAACGACCAACATAAATGCTATGTCTGCAAGAGAATCCTGTCTCTCGTCAGTACCGAAAATTGGAGGCAAGTTTCTATTAAAAATCTAATCCCAATCACTCTCCTTGCACTCCGTAAAGATGACAGTGAAAAGATACAAATGGGACCGAAACCCATTCCCAATGTCATGTCCCTAGCATCGCCCGGCTCATCATCAGCACTGCATGGATGCAGCACATCTGCTCACACAATGCCGAAGCACTGTCTCCCCCATTAGCACATGGCTGCTGGATACAGTGCTCACATGTTGATGTCTTGATCACGCCGTGTTGCCTGTGTGAGTATTTCATTTTTTTCTCCTTACAGAGTATCTTCAAAACAAAATTCTGAATGAAAAATGAATATACTTCATCTACTTCTGCCAAATCATCTCAGGCAGGCAGTAGAAAGCTAAAGGGTAAAAAGTGGGATGTCGTAGAGTCCTGGGTTTTTTGGCTCCTCTGTGAAGTCTCAGGGCCTCTGGACGCCTTCTTTTCACAGTGCAGCCCCATTCCAATCTAACATCATCTTGCCTCCTTCAGCCACTCAGTATGGCAGACTCACGCCACCAAGCCATAATGCCAACAGGAGCTTTAACGTCACTGTTTTACAATCCAACTGTATACCTGGGAAGCCATTTGTAAAGTGGGAATCAGATCTGAATCTGGAGGTCAGCTCACAGGTTATTTGCATGTGGAATCTACTGTGTAGCACTGGACGCTAAGACCATGTGAGGTTTTCGAAAACTTGCTCTATGTATATCGATCCCCAAATAATGCCATTTCATATGACAAGGACAGTACTTCCCAAGGAAGAATTAGCAATGGGAAAAAAAATAAATGGGCAATTCTAAAATGGAAAGACTTTCCTTTGTCAATCAATAATGCTGACAAGCTTAGATTCTAAAATGTCACAGGTACCTGACAGACCGCTGGGGCCACGTGTGGATATTCACTCCAACAAATTTTCTTTGCCCTGCATGCATGGTTAACATCAGTGAATTTAACTAACTCATCATTTGATAGTTTTGCACAAAAGTATGGTGAAAAAGATCAACAAAGACTAGAGAGTGATGATGAAAGGGAAACTTTAACCATAAAACAAATTATTCTATAAGAAGAACCAGAATAGAAACACCAGTTAGAATTAGGGCCAGTTTTATTTAAGAGACCCATTAACCATCTGGAAAACATGATAAGCAGCATGTTGACTAAATCAGCAGGCTGTTGCAAATGGAGTTGGCTGACCAGCGACTGGAGAGAAACTCCAAGGTGTAGGGCATGTTTAGAAATGTGCATGGAGAATAATAAAACAATGATGCCCTGGCATAACAGGCGCATTCATAATCTAGACTTCTATGCATTTCAGTAGCACAAAGTGGTAGCTAGTGTTCTGCAAGTCTCTGTTACAGGAAATGAATACTGTTCATTTACGAAAGCTTCTTTCTTAGCATATTATTGCTAAGATGTTAAAAAAAACATACAAGAATATATTATCTAGGTCAAAAGATAGAAAACTTGAATATTGTCATCACCTTGACCGTTGTTAAAGAAAAATACATATTTCTGGGCCATACACCTGTGTGCGTCTTATTAACAAGTGTCCCATGTAAACGAGCCAGATATCCATCCATTCTTAGCCCTGACTGGTAAGAAGGCCATTCTAGGAGAGTTCTTGAATTGCCACTAGGGGGAGTCTTGGCCAAAATGTGCTTCTGGGAAAGAGGGCGCAGTTGGCCAGCAGTTTCTTGGAGTTCAGAATTAGCGACTCAGAGGACAGAAAGGCCAGGGAGAAAAGAGGTCACGGTCCCTGGGTGGGAGCTACATGTCTCTGGTAGACATAAGGGTATCTGGCACTGAAGAGATGACTGGCTTCCTAAGGATTAATGAGACAGAACTCACAATGAAAACACTGGTTACCAAGGAGCTCAGGTTTCGGAAAGAGAACTTGCCCTAGCTTATCTCCTCTGCCTCCACTTCTCAACCTCACACAAACTCCCCAAAGAACATCAGGCTTCCAGAACCCTCCATCTCAGTCAGATACGATATGCATATACGCTTTTCATATGTGCTTTTGTTGTTTTTATGTTAGACTTTCTCCTTTTCTGTCAGCAATGCTATGGTCCATTTACAAAAACAGCATTATCTAATCGAAAAATATTTAAATGCTATAAAAAAGAAGTTAGAACTATTTGCTTTGGTTACATTCAAATAATGTTAAGATGATGGTGTAAGGTCTCCCCGAATTATGTCTAAGCTTAATATTACTTTTTTCTAGATAAAATCATCCTATTTGTTTTATGTCTCAGCACAACCACTGAGAACTTTGGCACACTGATATGACATTAGTCTTCTCAAATCCCCGTCTCTTAATTTATCAAAGATTTATTCCAAAATTCTTCTTTTCTCAGGAGAAACTCCTTGGTTTGGAAATAAAGGGTCAAAAGAAGAGACAATTTTCATCTCCTGACACCTAGTGCAATTTTCAAGAAGACTGCTGCTTTGCTGCCCTGAGCACTGCTTACTCATAGTCACCTTTCATTGTTGTGTCTGTGCATGTGCTGGTGTGTATACCAACTGAGCTTCGTCAAGCACATGGGTGAATACACATGGTGTCGTGTTGCCCATGTGCTTGTTCTTGTGTAATTTTCAATTATGACTCTTAAATTTGTATTTCATTTATATCTGGTTTGATAAATTTGTCAGTGTTTGTTCGACAAGAGTTTATCAGAGTTAGTTATTAGATTTGACTGTGGATTCTATTATTTCCTTATTTTGTACCTAACTACACTTTGTCGTCTTTCCTTTGGGATGCTTTAGATCCATTTGTTATTTCCTAACAGTACTTAAATGCTGTGTTCATTGCTTTTAATTCTCTCTAAAAACAATGACTTTAGGGCTATAAACTCTCCATGTGAAGACAGCTTTAGCTGTGTCCTGTAAGTGCCAGTGTCCAATTTTTCCCCCTTCTTTGCTTTCCTCTGCCTGACCCAGTTACCTTTTCCCTTTAAGCACTGTCTTCCCATTTCGCAGTATATATCATATATTCTGGACCTCATTTACACCTTCAGTTTCTCACACTAGAGAAATGATACAGCATTGACACTTGTGTGCCCTATTTATTTCACTTATACGTATGGCCTCAGTGTGCTTCCTTTTAGCTATAAATGTCTGTAATTTATCATTCTTTATGGCTGAGTAATACTCCATTTATAAAGTACCCACATCTTCTTTATCTGTTCCTCTTGATGCAAGAACAAAGGCCAAGTTACTTATAGAGATGTGGCTGAGCAATGTCAGAGCTGGTCAGTCCTGGGACTCGTGCTCCTCCAGAACTCCACCTTGTGTAACCATGAGGGACAGTGGTCATCGAGAAGGACCTGGGTGCTCAGCAGAAGGCTGCCCACGTGAGGAGACACTGAGGACAGGCCAGGTGCCGTGGCCTCCTGGGACCCCACAGGGGTGGCAATTGGACTGCATGCACCATGCCTGCTGCCTTTACAGAGTGGACAGCAACCCTAAGAAGATGTTCTCTTTGCACCAGTGGGAGCCAAAACACTCAGCTCACTGGTGAGTCATTCCAGCATGAGTGGAGCTTGAAAAACCCTATCTGACGGGGGTCTTTCTCTAAAATTATTGAGTCTCACCAGACTGCAAGAAGAGTTGATAATTATCTACCAGAATTTAACAGGCCTTAGCACCAAGGCGAGGCATGAACTGTTGGAGGAGCTTTGTGGAGGCGTGAGAAAGGTTTGGCAGGTAGTGCTAATTAAATTAAACTAAATTGAGGAAAGTCACACTGGAGCTGGGGATCTAGGCAAGCCTCCTTGGAGAGAGGTCTATTAAACAAGGGTCCCAAAGGATGCAGTTAAGCCATTAAAACAGGCCACTTACTTGAGGACACAGAAAAGAAATCATTTTAAACGAGGAGATGCAAGGAGTTGGAAAGGGTTGAGATAGCTGGTTTAACTAGTTACATTTTCCCTATTGTTTTGAGGGGTTGTAAGTATCCACTTCCATCTCTCCCTAGGATCCAGCAATTCAGAAGAGCAGTATTACCAAGAGAGCAAAGCATTGCTTTATTTACTCACCAAATTTACTCTTTGAGATGTGTTTGGTCAGCTGTGCTTGGCCTTTGTGACTAGCTGTATTTGTCCAAAAGCTAATTAGCTCGAAGGGTAAAAAGATCAGTGAGTTAATCCATATTCTCAAGTGACTGATGAAATCTAACAGTCAATTGGTGCTGAAGCAGACCTTCTCTCCCTTTTTAAAAGGATTAATAAAGGATGCTAGCTATTCTCAAATATTAACCTTTCCAAGAAGAACACAGAATAAAACAAGAAGGAAGAAATCAGAGACATGTTTACCCCCTCAGCCAATATTTCTATGGCAATTTTTCAAATCAAACTTGTAGCCGCCCAGGGAAGAGTCCAAGCCATGCCAGCTGGGTCACTCGGGGGCTTGGGAGTGGGCTCGGGCAGAGGCAGCTTTCTGGTTAGTAAAAGTTTCTTTGCTGTATACTTACTGTGTGCTAAGCAATAACTGTTTTCCATGTTATTAACTCACCTGATCTTCACCATAATCTAAACAGCTAAGTATTAATTTTGCATTCATGCCCAAGGTCTCACAGTTAGTCAAATTTAAACCCAGGAGCTCTGGTGTTCATCTGGATCTTAGCTAATCTGCTGAATCCTGATCTTAGGGGAAGGAGGAAGACAGTGGTCAGGACCAACCTGTACTGATAGACTAAGTAAGGCATGCACTAATCACAAAACATAGCTACAGCAAACATAAAAATCACTGGGCTTTGGGAAGCTACTAAAAGAACACATACTTGTTCTGTTCTCTGAAAGCCACATGAGTTCAGAGGTGCGGCTTTTGGAAGGTGGCTGGGTCCTGGGAGGGATCTACTCATCAGTGGATTCATCCAGTGTTGGGTTCATAGCTCAGTGTTCCTAGGAAGTGGGGCCTAGCTGGAGGTAGGTCACACAGGATGTGACCTGGAATGGCATAATCTTCTCCCTACTGCCTCCATTCTCTCTCTGCTTCCTGGATGCTGTGAGGTAAGCAGTTTTCCTCTTCTAAGCCCTTCCGCCATGCTGTTTCTGCCTCAGAGGTGGCTAACCATGGACCAACTCCTCTAGAAACCGTGAGCCCAAATAGACTTCTCTTCCTCCAAGGTGTGGGTGTCAGGCATTTTGTCCCAGAGACAGGAAGTGACAAGGGCGATGATTTCGAGTGCAGTGTATTAATTTGCTGCAGGTACCATAGCAGAGATGAAGATGGGAATCTGAAATAGAATTTACTGTATCATAGTACTGGAGGCTGGAAGTAGGACAACAGTGTCATCTTCATATCATCTTCCTTCTATGAATGTACTTCCCACCAAATCTCCATTAAAAAAAAAAAAAACTATCAATCATACTGAATGAGAGCCCCATCTAAATAGCTAATTTTAAGTTAATCTCCAAATAAGATCATATTCTAAGCCTATCTACTATTGGAGGGAGGGGTAACTTAACCCATAACAAGGTCAAGATGACTTAGCAGGTTTGAACATCTACTCGAGTATTGCAAATTACTGTCAGGTCAGCCTTGGCCCAGGATGAGCTCACTACTTTTACAGCCATGTGCGTGTGCGTGTGCATGTGCATGTGGGTGTGTGTATGTGTTACAGGGGATTGAACCCACAGCCTTGGGCACTGAGTTATTTCCCCAGTCCCTTTTTTATTTTGAGTTGGAGTCTATTAAGTTGCCATTATTGAGCTGTAGTCTACTTAGCTGTCACTAAATTGCCCAGGCTGGGCTCAGACTTACAATCCCCTTGCCTCATCATCCTACGAAGCTGAGATTACAGAGATTAACCACCACATATATTTTATAAAGGTAACACTCTGTATACCGATGGGTGCTGCTGTTCTTTCTCCCTGACAGAGAGCAGAAGAACCAACTACTGAAGAGTTTTTACCAGGATGACTGAGTGCAGAAGAAAGAAACCACTCTTTGATAATGTACTAGACGCATCATTCTCCATCAGCCTTAGAGTGAGCCGAGGGCCACACCTCAGCCCTCCAGTTCTTCCAAAAGGAAGAAACAAGCTCCTTCCCATTCCTAGAACTATGAAGTTCATACTTGTTTTCTAGGGCAGTAGTATCCCAACCCTGTGTTTTTTATTTGTTTGTTTGGTTTTTGGTTTTTAAAATAGGGTCTAACTATGTAACCCAGGGTGGCCTTCAACTCACAAGTAGCGGAGGCTCACCTTGAACTAGCATTCCTCCTGCCTCAGCTTCTCAAGTGCTGAAAGCCCAAGCATTTGCCACCAAGCCCAGCTCAATTCTCTATTCTTAAAACTCTATACACCCCTCATATATTTCAAAGTCAACCAGTGAAAAGATTTCATTAAAATTGAAATAGTATCAAAAAAGATAACTTTAGGTAAGTTACAAAAGTGACATTTAAAAAAGAAAAGCATAAAATGGCTTTTTAAAAAATGTATATTTTCACATAAGCATGATATTAATTTGAAAAATATGAATTGGCTCTTCTGAAATAGACCATAATTTGTCTCCTTGAATCAAGAATCAGCAAACTTTTTACATCAAAGTTCCAATACTGTATACTTTGGGATTTCTAGACTGACTTTACCACTACTACTGATAAAGTACAAAAGCAGCCACAGGCAATACCCAGCCAAAAGGCACAATGAAACTTTATGTATAAAATGAGGCAGTGGGCTACTTTTGGCCCACACAACAGTCTGTCAATGTCTGTCCCACAACTCAAATGCCTGCGGTCCAAGAATTTTGTTAAGTTTGCAGTTAAAAGTCAACTATTAATCATCCTATCATAGTTCTCTGACAAAAATACAGTAAAATTTAATTTAAAAATAACATTTCCTATGAATAGGAGTCTTGAACAATATTATTCTTCAAAAAGGCATTTAACAGTACAATGATCATTCATATAAATAATGTAAACACGAATTACCCGTTGTGATAAATAATTCCTAAGCCCCAAAGAGAGGTTTCACTGGGCATGGATCTTGTTTTAACATGAGGGGACTGCATATTGTTCATGATTTAAACGGTACATTGTAAGTCTCTGGCTCTTAGAGAAGGTCTGCAGACTTGGGAAATGCACAGGAGGTAGAACAGGCTCTTTTCCAGGAGGGAAGAGGGGAGTCAGGGAAAGAGCAGTCAGGACCAATCTGTCCTGCTGTGGGAAAGCCACAGGTGCTGTTTGAATGAAGATCATCTGTGTTAGTCCATGCATGAAAGCCAAAAAGCTGGAGATGGGTTACTTCAAAACGATCCAGACTTGCCTTTCTTTTATAAAATCTTCAACCCTTCTAAAGAATAAGAAGTTGGTTTGAATATTATTTACAGAATGCACTGGCTCCAATACCATGTGCACGTGGTACTGACACAGATGTCTTAGACATCACTAGAAACACGGGCTTGTGACCTGGATTGGAACGCCACTCTGACACTTACCAGAAGAGAAATGCACGACCAGACAGGTGACAGGCCAACACCTTGTGTCTCTTTTGTTATCTGCAAAATGGGTGCAATGCCTTTTTAACACTGCTTTTACCATTCCAGAAATAGTAATAAAGTGGATGGAAACTTAGAATTAGAGACTACATAGGATCTCCAAGGAGAGATACATTTTTCCATAAAAGCCTGTTGCCTGACAAACCTCTCATGTGGTAATTTGAGAATAATAGCTACATTCTAAGAATTGCAAGAATAATTTGAGATATTTCATTGAAAAGGATCTTTGAATATGCAAAGTGCCTAGCATGTGGAGAGCACAATTTTTATAACTATCAGAACATGAATTTCTGACGGTTTGATTTTGAAGCAGAGAACAGGTAGTCAGTTTATGAAGGATCATTATTACCGGGATGGGCAGAGAAACAACTTGGCATTCACAGTGGCGGGTAATTGCATGGTTAGTTGCGGTGCTCCAACCTGGGGCCAAGAGACTTTCAAATCCGCCATCACGTATCCCTCTAGCCAGGAAATACGGAGTCACAGAAGTTGTAGATTGGCAGAGCTGCAAATTCTTTCTCCCCTGACAATTCTAACAGTTTAGAAACCTTTGATAGGAAAAGTAGGAAAATGTTGGATCATCCACGCTTCATTCTGCAGGCTGCCATGTAGAACTAGGATAGACTACAGCTCTTATACTGCTCTTCTGGTTTAATTTCTCTTATGTATTTAGGGAGGAACGAAGGCAAGAATGCAATTTGTTTTCATCAACTACTTTCAAGCTGTTTCAAATAACGTAAGAGCTGATTTTAAAATCAGGGTACTCTCTCCCCTTTTTTGGCAATGAGATGAACTTATTTTTTTATTGTATGTGTTGGCAGTGTATACATTCAAATTTCTCGTCAGGAGTTTGTATCAGCACATAACATCGCTTAATTATTTTTTTTTGCCTACCCCTCCTCCACACTTCCCTGCCCACTTTATCTCTTGATCCTTTTCCCATCCGCCAAAGTTCCATTTCCATTTTTTTCTTTTCCCTCCCCTCTTACCCTTCCCTCGACCCATTTCTTGTTCTCCTTTCCACCTAAAAGAAGATCTCCCTACTTCCTCTTATGTGTCATTTATTTTGCTTTTATAGTTTAAATTTTTCCATACATGAGAAATCGTGCAATATTTAAACTTGTGTATCTGATTTACTGAGCTTAATATTATATAGTCTAAAGGTGTATCCATTCACCTAAAAACTTCTGCAGTTTATGCTTTTTATGACAGAGTACTATTCCACTGTATATAAATACCACATTGTTGTTAAGCATTCATCAGTTGATGGGCATGTGGCCATTTCCAAGATTTAGATACCATAAACTGTGCTTCTATGAACATGAGTAGGTAAGGGGCATGCAGACAAATGTGTAATTCAGCATAGGACGAGTTAGTGGATATGTAAATGAATGAGGCTGGCTGGAACATTCTTTTATTTTTGCTTTTATGTTATGGGAAAATCCAACACTAAAGCTACTGACTGCCTAAAAAGATAACTTTCCATGCTGGTTACTCCATGGATGTTCACAACTTGTAACCTCAAGGCCTGGAATAGAACTGGATATACAGTAGCCACTTGGCAAATACTGGTTATAGGATAACTTAAAAGAGCAAGAAAAGGGCCGGGGAGTTAGCTCAGTGGTTC
>PVIR01001116.1:0-73041 GCA_004026965.1 Petromus typicus | reverse complement strand
ACAACCACACACAACCCAGAGAAATTGCCCCATCTCCTTTCTCGACAGAACACCTAACTCAGAGGTGACATCTGTGCCTAGTGAGAATGTGGAGAAGAAAACTATCACAGGGGCTGGGCACCTGTCTATGGAAGAACTAAAGGTATGTATAGTTTTCAAAGGATTCAGCAAACCTTCAAGAAGAAGGAAGCTAGACTTGGGGCAGAATGCCCGAGGCATGGCTCTCCAGATGGATTTACAGGCCCGTAGTTGTTTTTAGTAGAATACAGTCTTTTTGAACGCTGCGAGGCATTGGCCCAGAAGCGCATCATTTGATTTGGCTGGTACACAACACCCTCCTGAGTGTCTGGCTCCAGAAACAAGATCCCACTGAATTCCAATAACTAAGATTGAGCTGTAAGAAGACAGTAGATTTGGAAGAATAACTGTAATGTCTGATATTACAACCCACCCTGAATACAAGGAGAATTGATACATGTTCTCTGACCTTTCTATGTGTCTGATAGGGTAGATATTATTAATATTTTGTCCTAGAGGAAAAAATACTAAAATTAGAGAGGCAACATGGTAGAGAACAAACCTGCTGGGGTGGCCAAGCTGGCCCTCGAGCCCAGACTCTTGTGTGGAAGTGTAGTGTTTATTCTCTCTGGGTGGCCTACAGTGCTACCAGGGTTCGAGGATAATTCAGGAGTAAAAGAGCAATTCTCTAAGAAATGAAAATACATGGCTTCTGTGTTTCAATAAAGAAATCATACCATTCCTCCTTTATGTAGCCCATTATTATTTATTAATCACTCACACACACAGCAGTCTCATTTAATCTGGACTCTTTGTCCATCTCATGAGAAATGTGCCTTTTTGACAGGGTAGCCAACCCCAGCTGAAGGAGATAAAGTGGGTTGTAGGAAGTTTTAGAGAAGGCAGATAGGAGACTAAGAAGACATTCCTTGTACAGCTCTGGCCGTCCTCTATAAGAAATGTTTAAGCAGGACTTGCAGAATGAAGAATGGTGCTTTTACACTTCTACTCCCGCTGTCCTCTGAAGCTCAAGGGTGTAACTCTGCTACTACCATCCTGGGTTCAGAGAAGTGCAGGAGCCTTAGTACTAATACTAAGGAGTCTTGGCCCAGTGGCAGTACCGATCTTGTTGGTTTCAAACTAGTTCCTGTGTTGATGTCATTTGGTCTATACAGGAGAGATCCTGAAATGTAGTTGAAAACAGTTGGCCCGTTAGGCAGGAGTGGGCTCCTCTTCCCCTGCTGGGTCTCAGGTCTGGCAGCCTGGATTCTGTTTACTCCCAGGGATTCTGAGTTGGGCTGCCAGTCTGAAGGCCCAAGTTCCATTAGCTGATGAGTGCCTCTTTCCAACTGGACAGGAAGATGTTAGAACTGCCCCAGATGCTATCTCAAATGCTCAGTTGCAAGAATTCCAACTGAGTCGGAGGGAAGCTTTATTTCATTATGCTCCAAGGTCTGGGAAGGATGCCAGTGAGCAGCTCTCCTGACAAGCCTCTCATCACTTACAGCTCAAAGGAAAAAGAGAAGTGAGTTCCCCAAGTGCCAGGCTGCAGCCCTCCCTGTCAGGTGGCACCACCTCCAGGGAAGAGCTGAGCCGGAGGATGAGTAAAGAGCTGTCACTGCCTCGTCATTGAAACTTTGCATCCTGATGACACTTCTCTGCATTTTCCTTCTCTAAGTCTTACACAAGGCAGAGATGAGGAAAAGACATAAAGAAGGATGAAAATTCATTTCTAGCTTTACGCCAGTTCTCAAGAGTGTCTGACTTAGTGTTGTGTTGAGAACGATTCCGAGGTTCTATCTGGCTACACTGGAAAAGATGGCTCAGATCAATAGACCCCGGTCCTAGAAGGTGGATGGATAGATTGCCGTAACCTTGACACATATATGAGATAGGAAGTTTCAAAATCTAAACCCTTCTTTACCCATGTGAAGATCCTGAGGGCCACAAAAGTTAAGCATCTTGCAAAATTGAATTGCCAAAGTAGAAACAATAATCTACATCCTCAGATACTAGATTATTGCTCTGTCAGCCATATGGATGCTCCTCTTGCCCCAGATTTCTGTAATATCATAAATTGCTTGAAATAAGCCAGCACATCAACAGACTTCAAATTGCTGTCGAAATTCACTCTTATTATAATGACAATTTTACTCATGCAATTTGTCCCCGCCTCCCAGGGTCTCCTCCTTCACTGAAGTCCCAAATCACTCTTTCCAGCTCATGACCAAAGGTAAGAGTCCTCGGCGGGCCAAGTATCAGCTGATGAGCAAAACAACTCATCTTGCATTTAGAGTCAACTCGACCCATGGCTTAATCTACTTGGGTCACTCGTGTTGCCCCAGTCAAAAAAAAGTTAAGTCATGTCTTGAAAATAAAGATGTTGTAAAGAACCCACACAATTTACCTGAACAAAGCATTCTCCTAGAGGTCTCTGCCCAACATGCAGAAAATGGAGCTGTTGAACCAGAGGCATCTCTGATGTTACAGATGGTATTCGAGCATATGGAATTTTTGTGTGCCCTTCCTCATTACTTAGTGTAATTTCTCACAAGCCCTTTATTAAAGGAAAGTTTATGAAAATGGTTTTTAGAGTCAATTTCATCCTTCCATTTTTCAGATTTGTACAGAATTGTCCACTCGGGTCAACTGAGACTAAGTGATTGAGACTAAATGCTTCTATGAAAGCTCTGAAGCATAATTTTGATGGAGTTATTAAAGACACTGAGTATTCTTTCAAGGTTGGTTTCATATGCAAAATTATAGGGAAGGGATGACTAGAGTACTGCTATTAAAGGTATAGATTTTAAGATAATTGAAACAAATACTTTGTCATTGAACTCTAGCCAAGACAGATTTCTGCAATGGAATAAGATGGTAACAATCAACAAATTGCATCTTTGCCTTAATTTACAGTTGTCATAAAGAATTATCGGTTCACAATACAGTTACTGTTTCAGTCATGGTGTGATTATCATTAAAATTAAATCCATGTTCCATATTGAGCTGAGAGAGTCTGCGGTTTTAACGCGTCTTCTAAATTTCATGTGTTGGAAACTGAATCCTCAAAACTGTATGTTGATGGCATTTGGAGGTTGGGCCTTTGGTGCATAATTAGAGTCAGATGAGTTGTAAGGATGGGATCACTGTGACTGGAGTAGAGTGTTTACAAGAAGAGAGAATTCATTCGCAAGCTCTCTTTTTGGCCATGTCAGGATGTCCTGGCCTCCACCTTGTTACACTGTAGCAAAGAACATCCTCACCAAACGCTGGCACCTTGACACTGAACCTCCAGCCTCCACAACTATGAAAAATAAATTTCTTTTTTTTTAATAAATTACCCAATCGTGAGTGTTCTCTTAAAGCAGCAGAGAGCAGACTAAAACAAGGGTTGCAACTCCAACACACAGTAAGTACCAGTACCGAGACACTGAAGGATAGAAACGTCCCACAGAAGGAGGAGCAAGGGCTTTCTGCACTGTTGAATTCCTCATGTCAAAGAGCGTAACGGGAAAGTCAAGGTTTAACTACGTGTTGAGTTTGCCAACAGTACACAGGGTATGTGACTATGAGTGCTCTATTGGCTTTGCCAGTACAGCAGTCTTAAGAGTGCCCTGTGGAGATGAAAGAGGAGGGAAGGTATTGAGACACAATGACAACGGTACAGATTGACAGGACTGGTTCCTGTCCAGCGAGGAGCTCTGCGCACAGCAAGGCAGCAGCCTTGAAATGCGGGATGGTGTGACAGCACACTTGAACTCCAAATCTTACTTCATCTGGCTAATTTAACTTTAAAAACTGACCAGTCAGTTAGTAAAATATTTTTAAGTTGGTGTGGAACAACATGTAAATGTGAGCCTATGTTTTTCACTGTAAATTTTGTGAAGCCCAAGTACAGATTTTTGTGAAAATCTAGCAACCACAGTGAGTTTAGTTGTAAGAAGGAAAATCATGTCAAATTTCAAAGGCTTCTCATGGAAAGTTCAGTGCAACTATTTTGCTAATAATTATATAATTACATACTGAAATGATAATACCGCACAGATAGCAGGTTAAATAACATATATTACTAAAACTAAAAGCCCAGTTTCTTTTTATTTTTTTCAAGGTGACTACTAAAAAGTTAAATTACATACATAACTTGTGTTATACACCCAACAGGTAGTGCTGGTCTAGAAAAAGACCTACCATATCTATCTCCGTGATATATTTTTATAGAGCTGTTAACACTGTTTTCTTTTTGTACACTTATTAACATTTTAGGATAATCAAAAGTATGATAAATATTTGAATTTAAAAATTATTATAGTAAAAGACACACTTCCATTAAGCCTTCTCATTTATCCTACTATTCCTCACAGTGTGTTTTTTACTGGAATGGATTTTTAAAACTTCAAGTATTCACTATATTTTTAAACATCCCTGTTATACTTAGTCTGCTACTAGAAGGCCCACAATAGAGGCATGTATAACAATCAACTTATGTTTTTAAAATCTGCGATGAAGACCCTACCACAGATTCCTTTTCCATTTAGCAGTGTGATCTTGGTCATGTGTTCTGGTCTTTATTTCTTTCTGTGGTGAACAAGAAATATTAATAAGATCAATAGCTGCCCCCCCCCAGCAGACTGATCCTTTTGTTTTCCCTTTTTATTATCACATCTTCACTGTGAATGTCAGTTCATAGGAGACAGAAGAGGAGATCCAACGGCTGCAGAAGGCCTGGAGGATTCATTTACCTACTCACTCCTCCTCGCTCTAGCAGCCATCAACTCTTCTCTACTTCACCCTGCGAATTCCAAGGGTAATCTCCCAGGAGCCTCTACCTCTCCACCGCCGTGGCTGTCATCCACTGGGCAGAAGTGATTTCTCTGGGAGCCCCTCACCCTCCTCACCAGGCCTTCGGAATGTGTGGGCCTCTGTGATTCCGGAGGCACTGCAGGCTGTGCGCACCCCCACTAGCTTCCCCTTTGGCCCAGGTCCTTCCCAATCTTTGACAATGCTCAGGCTGCTGTTGATCATTCCTGGAAGATGCAAACAAAGGGCAGATATAGAACGGGACCCGCTACATCTCTAATGGCTCAGCAGGACCAATTCCCTAAGTTGAGGGGTCTACTTCATGCTAGTCCAATGAAGGAGGTTCTGTATCACATACTAACTCAATGGGTTATCCATGCTGGTGACCACTGTTAATTAGCTCAATCCTATTTTCCTTAATGACATTACTAATAATTCACCCAACTACCCCAAAATGCTTCTTCAGTTTAATTTCAAATGCTGTGATGACTACTTAATTCAACTACCTGCGGGGTGACTGCATGAAACACTTATAAAATCTCCTTCCACCACGCACTCAATTTCCTTCCATCTATAAACGAGGTACCAAGTAAGTCAACATGTGTGAAATGCCATCTGCTCACCAGTTTCTAGCTGGATAAATAAGGACAAGTTCCTTAAAATTTTGGGGACTCAATTTACTCATCTATAAAACAGATATGAAAGCAGGGCTTCACTGGAGATTTGGTGAGTGTCTAACCTCTCTGAATATGACACATTGAATGTATGCAGCACCTAGAAAATATTCTAGGAAGCTCAGCTCCTACTGTGGTGACTGATTCTATTCTAATGGCTCAGTGAGCTGAGGAATTCTACCACTCAGAGCTCAATACTCAATTTTAAGGAATGGATTCAACATATTTATCTTGCCTCTGACTTGTGCATTTGAAAAGAGAATGGGGATTCATTTTCTTTTCTCTTTACATTTGTCTTTCCAATATGTTCCACATGCTACAAATGCCAAGAGGAGGCAGTGGAAAGAGGTCTTCTTGTTCAGGGATAAACAGAGTATTTACAAAGACACAGTTCTCATTTTGCCACGTGAAAGAGCACTTGGAATGCAAGTCCCCTCGCTCTTGTTTCATCAAGCCTCCAAGCTCAGAAGTCACATAACCACTGTGTCCTAGAATCATTTCTGAGACTTTTTTTTTTCCCTCCTGTGCTGAGGATCAAACCCAGGCAAGGACTCAAGTCACTGAGCTACACCCCGGCCTCCAGGTTTCTGAATCTGAATGGTCACTGAGAACACTCTGGACCAAACTGTGGTCTAGCAAAGCCCAGCAGTTGCTGGAAACAGGGCTACAACAGTACTTGGTTGGTCCCATTTGGGAAAAAGTTGATGATCTGAACTCCAGGGTATAATATTCCCCCAGGACAGGGATCCTACTTTCCTCTGAAATGATTGGTCCTCAGGATGTTAGAGGTTTATGCAGAGTGTATTTTCCTGGAGGCAGTGAAAGTTCATAACAATCAAATTCTTAAAGAGCTCCGAAGTCTAAAAATAGATTATGAACTACAGTTTTAGATTTAATTTTCTTTTTTACTGCTTCCATAAAAGGCTGGTTTCTTTTCTCATTCTTGTCAACAGTCAACAGTACTTCACTCACACAAAAGGACACTACCGGGGAGCTAAAGGAGCAAAAAGGATGGAGGGTCACTCTAATGAGATCGCTGCCACTTAACATACATCTGCTGAAAATCTCAGGCTTGGGCGTGCATCGGGGCAGATCGCAGAGTGAGGCACTACAGGCGCAGTTAATACACACAGCCTCCTCTGGGCAGGTGGAATTCTCTATGTACTGGATCATCCAGCGCCTCTGGGGACCAGGGGGCATCCAGCATCTCCTGAACGGTTTTCTGCTAACAAAGAGGTCCCTGATCTGGTCAGTGACCGAGCGTCCCTAGGGCACTGTCACCCACAGTCAGGAAATCCCACCTCGCCCCAGTAGCATCAGTCCTGCTTGCTTCACGGACACAGAGTACAGAATCTCTCTCTCCCAGACACCCGGCCGTCCTCAGCCTGTCTTTAGTCTTGGACAGCCGAGTCCTTCCTGGTTCTTTGTTTCTTTATTGATTCATCACAGATCTCTATTTAGGATACAGCAAATTCCATTCGAGAGTCCTGTGAAGACCCACAACATTCTCCTCTATATCAAAAGGACATTTTCCCCCCAAAGGACAAATCAATAAGAGCGTGACTAATTTCCATGCATTTCTTTCTAAGCTGATGGTAATGCTTCACCCTCCCTCTCTCCATTATGTGAATCCAAGTGGACTGTAAAAAGAAGACACCAATTATGCCATGACTCTTGCATATAAGATAGCAAATTACATTTTTCTAAAAAGCAACAGTGAGGAAGTCTCAGCAAATAGAAACAGAAGAACAGACCTCGGGCAGAGATGGGAGCCCGAGGTTGGCCCCTGCTCTCTGTGCAGGCAGACAGCTATATCGCCCCTCTGCTGTGCGGAAGCACCATTGCTCCTCCAGAGCCCTGTGCCTGGGTTCTGTCTTGTCTCCTGTATTTTAAGTTTGCAGGCTGGAAGCGTCCCTAAAGGCTAAGTGTTACCCTTTCTTCAGGCTGCTTATCCACAGCTGTTGACAGTCCCACCTTTTTGTTCGTCTTGAGACTATCACACAATATTGGAAATTTCTTTGCTGGTGTCAGAAAACTAAACCCCAGGGAGCAGAGCAATAGCTCGGAGTATCCCTTCCCTGACAATAAGCCAATTCTTGGATATAACTTTGCAAACCCTTCCTGGGTGTCAGAGGTTTGACAGGGTGCAAAGCAGAGTCATTTCAAAGCATGTTTTTTGATTGCTAACAATCTTTCTGAATTCATTTCGGCTGATATTCAAAATTAATTTGGCAGAAGCATATTTTCATTTGGAGTCTGGTTGTACAAAAGAAGAAAGAGACACGAGCCAGTTCAGTCGCACATTTCCCTAGCAGAGCAGAGAAGAACGGCGCACGGAGAAGGGATGCTTCGTGCCATGGCCAGGGATCTGAACAAGTGTGTGACAGACCACTGTAATAACATCTCTCCTCACTATACAAAATCAGCAACATGACCCAGCAGCGCAGGGCTCTGGACACCCTTCTTTCTTTCCAGTAATGCACAGGGCTGCCTCTTATTAGCTGGGTTTGAAAAACATTTTCCTCTGAAATGAATTAATACTCAGGGGAATTAAGCAGAACTCTGCTCTTTGCATTGATCTTAACTAGACCACCACATCCACCTATAACGTGCAGTCAACCACAAGTCCGGTCAGCACCACGCAAAGCATGCAGCCTTTTGAATACAACCTCCTGCATCCTGGGTACCCTCGAAGCTTGCTCTTCCACTCGCTTTTCCAATTCATTCTCTTTCTGCAGACAATAGGACCAAGCTGCATCCAGCTCAGCTGCTAATACCCACGGACAGATGTGTGAGGCTGAGTTATACTCACCAAGCTCCCACAAGTCCATCTTCCCCGATTACAGATGCTGCTTCTAAGCTGCTGCCGCCGCTGCAAAGCGACTTAGTTAGAGACGTCCCCCAGAAGAACAATGCACTGGAAGACCGGCTGGTGTCCGAGGAAGTGTGTTCATGAAATAGGTTTCCAGTTGCGCCATGTGAACAGGGACCGGCTGCACACCTCCGACTGCCATCCACTCCAAGTCCGGAGAATAAGCATGTACCTTTGCTTATGTTTATGGGGCTGGAGCCCAGGGGTGCTCCGATTGGCAGGAGTCGTGGCAGGACCAGCCAATCAAAGGGAGCCTCCATTTCAGGGAAACTCCTGCTCATTTATTTAGCATCTTCAGAGATCACCCGCTTTTCTGGGAAGAGCTTTTCTCTTCTAGTATCACCAGAAAGGGGAGGGGAAAAAAAAAAAAACAACAATAACTTCACGTCTGCTTTAGCGCTCAACTCCCTTTGTCAATAAGCACACGGTCCTCCTTCTTGACATTCATCAATATGACCACTTTTTCTTTCAAAGAACTGGAAAAAACGGGAGGAAGAATGAGCTGACGATGGACTGGAGACGGTTCATATGCATCAGCTTCCACCTTGGTGGGAGAGAGCGTGCAGTGGGGGGGCTGCTCAGGCTCAATAATTACCGATTCCGTTGCCATGGAAACAGACTGGCTGCCGAGGAGTTGGATTCGTGTAGAACATCTGCTCCCAGACCCATAATCAAACACAATCTCATCTCGTTCCCCGTGCTACTTTTATTTGATTGTGAGTTTGCCTGCTTGCCTACACCTTCCCTTTGCATACAGCTTTTCTCCAGAATTGCTAAGCGACCACCTCCCTTTGTACACACAGACACACACACGGGGCATGGACACCAGGGTGTTTCACAAGCCCCACACCGCGAGACAGCGCGTCCAGTGCAAGACCCACATTGGTTCCGGCTCAGAATGGAAGCAAATGTTAACAGCCTCTCATTAGAATGTATGGAAATTTTTTAAAAATTAGTGTTTTTAAAAAATCGTTTCATAAAAGCTTTCCAATAAAAGTTTGCACGGTATTTCCCAGGAGGGCACTGTGGCAGTTTCTAGCAAACCTCGGTGGTGAAGTGATTAAACCTAGGGGTTTGTGGAAGATTTAGTAAGCATGATGTCTTCATGTACCACTCTTTTTGGCCTCGGCACCTCGCCGGGGTGCCCTTCCATGGCCAGGGATCTCCCCGGAGTTTTCTCTGTCCATTCGCATTTCCTTCAGCTCCTCCTCCGCTACTCCAAATTCTTGAGTTTGCCAGATGAGCACGGATACCACGGACTCCGAGTGTTCTGTCGTCTTTCTTCTGACCAGCAGGGGCCGCCACTGAGCAACAGATGAGGAGCGACCAGCCTGGCCAGTAGCCAAAGGAGGAGCTTTGCTGCTCTGGACAACCCTGTTCCCCGGTGGTTGGTGGGAAACAGTTAAGTGAAAGAGACAGCTAAGATGTGGGCGGAGGCTAGAGAGAAAGAGCGCACCACCTCTCTGCTATCATCAAGCTCAGCATCATAACAACTGGAAGGTGGAACTCCTCTTTCATAAAGGTCTCTGTGAGCTGAGAAGGTTGGCACACGGTGACACAGGACAGGCTGCCGGGGGATAAGGCTGCGCTTGTGTATGTTTCTGACACCCAAGGTCACAGTGCATCATCCATTTGCCGCACATACTCAGTCCAACAGCATCAACAGCTCTAAGCTTCCACTTTCTGTTTAAGTGATTCGTGGTCCACATCCTGTACCTACCATCTCCTAGTGCTCTGCTCTACCCCACTGGTCCTAATGCTGGATTCCTCTTTTGAGAGTCAGAATCTTGGTATTCCACTGTCTGTCTGTCTCTCGTGCACAAACACACATATGTGGTACTGGGGATTGAACACAAGTTCTTTGCACTGAACCAGTTTATCCCAAAACTTTTTCTGAGAACGTAACACAGGTTTGGCCAAGCTTATAAACCTCCTACCTCAGCTCCCCAAAAGTATTGGGATTACAGTGTCTGCCACCATGCCTAGCTTTTTTGTTTCTTCTGGTCACTAAAAACTTAAGAAAAAACTTCTCTCGCGAGATCTGCTTCTCTGGCAGCCAACTCCATTACTGGGACTTTTCCTCAGCTCTTTCAAGACCTCCAGGGCTACAGATAACCCAGGTTTTGTCTATCACCTTTCTATAACAACTCTAACCTGGCCTACCAACTTTCCTCTGCTGGGATTCCAACCTACCTTTGCCCGCTCACAACCTTGGAAACACCTTAAAGCACAAGTTCTTATAGAGAAATGTGCCATTCTGACAAAGCCTTCTTCCCTCAACCAAAATGTTGTGTTTTTTTTTTTTTTTTAAATGTAATAACTGCCCACATTTACGCAGAAGTTGTACTGGTGTCACAACCTAGCTCAGCCAATGAACTCAGGAAAAGTTCACTGAAGGAAGTGATATTTGAGCCAATCACTTAAAGAAGAATAAAAAGTAATAAAATGACAGAGAGAACGTGCATCAGATATAAGGAGTGACACGTGCAAAGGGCCTGTGCAAGAAGAGTAATGGAGTCTTGGAAAGAAGCCAAATGTGGCTGATTGATGGGGGAGAACGAGTGGGCTGGTGACGAGAACCAGGAGACCAGGCTCTTGGCCACCAGGTGAAGGGTCCAGTTCTCCAAGCAATGCAGCCACTGCAATACTCCAATAAGTGGCTCCCTGCTCCTCAACACACCAGCTCACAATCCTTCCATGGAGTTGGTGACAATGGGAACACAGTGTCAGTCTGATGGGAAACATTCAAAACTTGCTCGATCGATCAAGTGAACACCCAGACATCAATAGCGTAGGTATCAGTGCTTTATCTGGACCAATCAATTTAACCCTCCCTACAATTCTGCAGAACATTACTGTTACTGCTATTCCACAGATAAGCACAGGAAGGTACAAGGAGGTGAAATAGCTCCACCAAAGTCACATAGACAGTGAATGGCAAAGCTGGGATTTGAACAGAAGGACTCTTGGAAGTCATTTGGAATTCTCACTAAAGTGCAGATTGCTGGAGGCCTAGTACATCCTTAGTAACTCAGAATGAATCTAGGAACACTTCCCCAAGCACATCAGAGGATTCTTATATACAACTCTGTAGGAGAAGCATTGCTAAAGATGTTTTCAAAAAGACACAGAGGAGTGGAAGACTAAACCTAACCCATCTTCAATGTATAAAATGGCAAAGGGCATTGTTTCCAGGAAGGAAGTCTCCACACTCCAAGCTATCATGGAGACCAAACACCACCCGCCCATCAGGAGACTGGAAATCCCTGCTGTGACACGAAACTCACTGCAAAGGTTGAGAAAGGGTGTTTAACACCTTGCAGAGCTCAGCAACTACAGCAGGGGAAGGTCCATGAAGCAGGAGGCAAGTTCCTGAAGACTACTTTCATCAGGAACTGGCTGGAAGTGCTTTCAAACTCACCAGGGGCTAGGTTGGTAGACCATGAACTACAATCGGCACTGTGGAAAATGCCATCAATTTTCTTCAGGTAACTTCTTCTCTGGAACTCATTTTGAAGACAAAATTGCAAGGCAAACAGATAATGCTGCTGCTGTTTTATCTGCAATCTGATCCACATCACTTTCTCTATTCAAAAGCAGATAGGTATGCAAGATCTTTGTTTCACCTAGTTATTCATGAGTTTAGTTCTGAAAAATAACCGTCACTGACATTTTTAGAGGGATTACTTCCTACAAAATAGCTACAGCATCTCTGAAGACACAGAACTGTCATGTGAAGTCTTCTCTAGGGGTTTGGTTATTGCAACTGCAACCTGGGGACTCTGTTTAATTTGGCCTTGTCAATTCTTTGCTTTCTAGACTATGCCCTGAAAAGGGAATACACAAGCGACTAAGCCTCAAAAATGAAGAGTCTAGGGTTTTGATGTTTTTCTCTATTACCCAGGGTTTGCCAAGGTCCCAAGGACTGGTATGAAGGGGTTCTGTGTGTAAGAAGTGAAGCGGAACTCCAGAGGCCCGGGTGCATGATGGGTAGTGTAACATTCAGACTCCAAATACATCCAGTTTATTATATGCTGTGGACCCACAGGGGAGGGAATCACAGCATCAAATACTTGGAAGATTTAGGGCATACCGATCACTCTTCAGCATTATGAGTAAGAAGCAGGAGGAATCTCTTTCCACTTCAGCTACACAACAGTACCCGTGTTGTTTGTTCTGCTCGGAGTAGAACCACCTCCAGCACCTCGAATCTTTCATTTGCTCAGGGATAGGTTCAATCTAGTAAATTGTATTACCTTCCATAAACAAGGCTTATTTAAATTTGTTATTGCTAAATCTGAGGTCATTCCTATTCCTTTACAGTGTTTTTAAGCTGTGTCCACAAATCAAGAGTTCTGTTAGGTGATAGTGCACATGTTTTCTGAATGACTGTGACAGAACGATTTCTAAACCAGCTATATTGGTTTTCCTGAGCCCACTCACTGGCCTCCCCTTAAATAAGCAGCTTGAAATATAAGCACTCAGAAGTGGGGAGAGTACATCCCCTTCACCTCACTGCAGAGAATAGGCATCAACAGATAGCAGCCAATCCCTCCATATGCCAAGTCTTGGTCCTAGACAGGTCACTTCCCCACCTGAGCATCCATCTCATCCAGTTGTACATTAGCCACAGACAGCAGAGTGACATTGGTGCCCCCACCACTCATGATGCTGCTATGCTGCCCACTGCTTCTGGTTTGGTTAGTTCATGGTGATTACCTGGTCATGAGAATCAACTTGAACTTGAGGGGAATTCCACGCAGCAGGGTGTGTGCTGTAACTCTCGTATGCCTACACGGACACATGCACCTGCCGATGTCCCCCCTCCCCCTGTCTCTCTCTGTCTCTGTCTGTCTGTCCATCTGTCTCTCTCTCTCTGACTTCAATTCTATAAGAGAACCAGCCTGTTAGACTGGATCCCACCGTATTTCCTAATACTCTGGGGTCCAAAGTGGAGACTCTGCCCGCGTGGTTACTATTGGCTTGTTCAGCCACTTTATTTCATTCTAGATACACTGGAGAGAGTTTTCTAGTCATCAGAGCAGACTGTATACAGTTATCTCTGGCCCATCTACATGCTGCAATTTAAAAATCAAAACACATGCAAAACCTCAATTAAACATGGTTAGGCTAATTTTTACATATCTTTTTCCTCCCAAGGGAGCACAGTCAATAATATCTCACAGAGATATTTGCATGCAGAAACAGCTGCTTCTCCCTATCTTATTTTGATGGGGAGATGATTCTAGTAGAACTTACAAGGCCTGCAACACTGTCCTTTATGTTCCAAGACGCTAGACTGTATGTGACAGGCCTGGATAGCTGTGGAGGTACCGAAAGAACACTGCTTTTACCATGGGCCAATGTCCCCATTTTAGCACGGAGGCCCAAGAGATGTCATGTCTCCAGTCACCAGCAGTCTCCCTGTAGGACACCGGAAGCAGCCCACAGCAACAGGACCTCGGAGCACCTCCAGTGAACAGCTAGGACAGGCTGTAAGGCTCAGCTACGAACCCTAAGGCATTAATATGAGGAAGTTTATTTCCAGGGACTTTGCTGTATTTGTGTTGTCCACAAAAATGTCTAAAATATAAGCAAATCCTACAAACACGTGAAGTAAAGCCAGATCTACATAATGCAAGTCCATCTTTAAGGAGATCTCCAGCCATTATGTTTCTTGCTCCCTCCTCAAGTGCACCAACTTCTGACAGAGTACCACCATTTGCTTTCACAGGGTTACAAGGTCAAGGTCAGGAAGTCCTTGAGCCACTACAGACTTGACTGAAAGGAATGGGTTGACCCGAGCAACAGCATGTGGAGACCAGAAGAGGAAGGCTAGTATGATGCACGTCTGATCATTCTGAGTGTCTTCGAAGAGATAACTGGTGAAATTCTGAACACTTATCATCTTGCCAATTTGACTTTCCAAATATAACAGGGAAATGCATTCCAGAATTGCGGGCTGATGATAAGTCATGCCAAAAGGAAAAACGAAAATGCCAAAATTCTCAGCTCATTCGTGCCAAGCATGTCCATGGGCAATATGGTAGCAAAAAACTATGAGACCAACAGCAGGAGATGTCCTGGGTGGTGCCAAATGGGAACAGGTTCTTCGCCGCTAAGGGAAGGGACACTTCTGAGCTGGAGGCTCATCTCTCCTGACTTCCTGATCTAACTCGGAAGCACTAATTCCGTGCACAAATAATTCCACCTTTCTAGGAAAAAAATGAGTTTCTTTCTGAGGTTCTCAATTGGAAGGCTAATTCATCAAAATTCAGAGACATTAAATCCATAGATCACTACATTTTTGTCAGTGGGTGAACATTAGAAGCTGTTCGTCTCTTTGCTCTCTTTGCTCCAGATTCACAGGTACTTTTGCAGATCAAAGAGCTCACAGGGGACTAGCGAAGTATCTCAGCGGTAGATCACATGCTTAGCGTTCGCAGGCTGTGGGTTTGATCTCCAGTACAGGGAGTCTCTCACTTATGAATATTCAAGTTGTGAACTTTCACTGATGTACCGTCTATGACTCGCTTTGCTGGTTTTCAACAAATCTGACTCACGAACAGTTTTCCTGGAATGGAACTCATTTCTTTTCTTTTTTTTTTTTAGGTTTTTTGAGACAGGGTCTTGCTTTGTGGTTCAGGCTGGCCCTCAGCTCAGCCTCCAACTCACATCACAGCAATCCTCCTGCCTCTGCCTCCTGAGTGCTGGGATTACAGGCGTGAGCTACCACGCCCGGCACTGTGGTATGTGGTACTGGTTGCTGCTGGGTGTGGGTCTCCACACCCAGTATTGTTATGTGGTTACCGGGGAATCGAACCCGGGTCCTTGCGCTTGCAAGACAGGCGCTGGAACCACTGAGCTAACTCCCTGGCCCCTGGAACTCATTTCTAAGTCAGGGACTTACTGTTGTAAGGGAAAAAGAGGGGGACACAGGGAACCTATGCATCTTAGTCACCTGTCACCACAGGAACTGTACCACAATAGGACAGGTTAAACTACGGTGTGCCATGCAAGAGAGAAAGCAAGACTATCCGTGGACAAGAAGATCTGGCTCAATTAGTCAAGCATGGAGGAAGAGGGTGCTATTAGCTTTAGGAGTCCATTCTAGAGAGGTCACATTCTGAGATGTGGAGGAGGCCAGGTAGGGAAGAGGAGGCTGCAGGAGGTCTGGACAAAGCCAAATATGGATTCATAGGTAGGGACACCAGAGGATCCCAGAACCACCACTTCTAGGGTGAGTCCTGTTAAAATCCAATTATGTTTGCCTTGTCTTCACAAATGAATTTGCTTTACCAAAAATCAGTCTTGTCACAGCTGTGCATCGAGTTATCGAGAATATCACTAACAACTGCCTCGCTAAGAAAATAAACTCCGCAGTGTGCCTGGGCATAGGGGACACCACTGGCTCTATAAGGACAGGTGTAGGGCTCTTACACCCAGCCTGTCCGTATCAACAGTTTGTAGGAACCAGAGTGCCTCAAACTCTCCACTGTCTACCTCTGATAAGAGGAAACTGAGATATGAACCGTGACTTCCAGGCAAGTAAGAGTGACAGGTCCGTCCTACAGACAACAAACTCTACAACCTAATCTGAGCAGAAATTCAATTCAGATAAAATGCCATCTTATTTTATTCTCAGCATTTGCTTGCATCTGTAAGCCATGACGTTTGGATTCAGCTTGATAATGTAAATAAAAACTGGCCGGAAGCTCAATAACTATTCTACACATATGCCATGCAAAAGTACTTCCCCTCCCCTCCTAACCGACCCCAGGGCTAGTTATTGTGTCAAGGGACTATTATATTCCTCAGTGGACTCACCTACTGATGAGTTCATAGCTCTGTGTGCTGTCAGGAGGTGGGGCCTGGATGGAGGTGGGTCACTGAAGGTATGAAATAGAGGGGTGTATTCTTAGCCCCAGCTCTTCTCTTTACTTCCTGGCTATCATGAACTGAGGCTTGTCCTCCATACCATTTCTGCCTTGCAACCAGCTACCATGAATTGTGGCTCAAAGAAATCTCTCTTCCTTTAAGTAGTGAGTACCACAGATTTCATCCTAGCAGCAAAAAAGTGACTAATACCCTACAATTCTCTGAACACACTAATAAACATGAGAATCGGCAAGCCAATTATTTCAAGTAACGACCTGGGTTGATACATAAGTCAATGTGCTTTCCTATCCTTGCTTGTGTTTTGGGCGGAAAATCCATGGTGTATTAGATACCTCAGTGATTCTGTATTTAGAGAGAATGAACAAATCTATCAGAGAGAGTCTAGTTTGGAAGTAAATAATTTGTACCTGTTTATTAAAATATCATTTAGGAACTGCCTATAATGTCCTCTTACATATGTCTCAAGTTTCTTTCACAAATAACAGCTATAATATCTGGAAAATTATAAAGTTCTGCTCATTAAACTTTCTCTTCATGTGTTCTATCAAGTCTTTTCAGGAAGACTGTTCCACTTATCTTGTGAGTTCTGATTCACATGGTAAAGCTCTCTGAAATAAAGTCCTTTCTCTATGTAACCCTCTCTCTGGATTACAGTGGAACCTGGGTTCAGAAACACTTTTGTTTTTGTGTGTTTTGTTTTGCCAATAGAAGTCATTGACCACATTTTGCTTTTGTTAGAGAACCCTGCATGGGGTTCTGAACATGACCACAGCCCTGTCTGCTACATGAGCACAAATGTGGCTATCTTCTCCAGAATCACGGAAACTAATTCAATCCATGAACTGAGTATTTCTAGTGTTTGTGTTTTTGCAATTACACATGTCGGATCATTGCAACTTACTTTCTGCCACAACCATCTTTAATACTGGAAACTGAGGAAAGCTGCTTAGCTCAAGACAAAGAACACATTTCTAGATGTTTCCAGTACCTGAGGCACGCAGATAAAGTCCTATTCAAACCTCTTTCTCCAGGCATGTTATGAAAGCTTTCTGAGTACTTCTCTGCTCTCCTGCCCAATATTGTGGATGAAGTCATGCGATGCAGATATCTGAAAACATCTCTGTGACTCATCCCCGTGGTCTCCCATCCCTTCCTCCTCCCACTCCTGCAACTGTGGCCCAAGAAACAGGAGGGAGGGCTGGAAAGCCGGCCCACACATCCCCTCACTCTGGAAACCCTGTTCCAGATAATGCAGGTACCAGGCCCCGCTGTCTGTCTTTTTCCAAGGATGTGACATCTCCTCAGAACTCCCTTCTAGTTAACGAGTCTCCCTTGAATCCAGCCTCCAAGGGCTTTTGCTCCCAGTACCAATCAACTTCAGAGGAAGACGCCAGACCCTGGCAGAGCAAGGACAGCTGTCCCAAATCTATGCTTATTCCAGGGAACCTACAAGCTTTCTCCTGAATTTTAACATGGAAGGTCAGGGTCAAGGAACTTCCCCAAACCAGCTCCCCTGATTAGAAACAGACCACACCCAGAGGTGGGCCACAGTTAAGTGATTTTTTTTATTGTTGTTCTGTTTTGAAGTATAATTATAGGAGAATACATGTTCAGTAAGTAAATGTAGAATTTTGGGGAAAAATACAAATGAATGATTATTAATTCATTAAAATCTTTTAAATTGTTTTTACGTAGATGTAATATGACTTTGCATCTTTCTATAATAAACATAATATGAAAAGTATTTTCTGATACCTGGATAGTATTCACAAGTTTTCTGACAGGCAAAATTATGATATATAAATAAATGTACCTAGATTTTATTATAGCTTCATAGTGGAACAGCTGAGTCGTTTTTATTTTTCCCTCTTATAAATAACAACTGAATGAACATCTATATGCCCAGATGTCTGCCTCCTTGGCTGCCTGTGATTCCAAACTTCAGGACTGTGCTGAATGGTTCTATGGTGAAGAATATCGAATCCTGGTGAACTTATCCCAACAAGTTTCTTAAAAATCTACTTGGAAGGGGCAGGATTTCTGCTAGCAAGGAGCATCAGGGAGCCCCGGCCCTTTAGTGTCACCTCAGGGGTTGATTCTTCCTTGTCTTTGTGCAGGAGGAGCGACAGGTCTTGTGGCACAGGTGTAGCTGAGCAGTCTCCCTCTCCCACAGCTGGTGGCCGAATCTCCGACGCCTCTACCACATCTGGTTTGGGATGTCAGTGTGTTTGTGCGTATCTCAGCCCCAGGTCCTGGGTAGGAGCCAGGCTAGCTTAAAAAATCACTTGGCTTTTCTCAAGCAATAAGCAACACGAACACAATGTTCAAAGGTTTTTCAAGGTGTGCAGGCACGAGAACTTTTTCATTCCTCCTGTGCACTTAGTAATTTTTGTTTTGGTCTTAAAAGAAATTGGCACTATGAAGAATCCCTTTCTCCTATCATAACTCATCTTTCACCTACAGATTCTCTAGAATGTGCCTTTTCCTTTTAAAATATTAGCTGTTGTTGGGAGAGTATTTTCTGGACTGAACCCAAGGCTTTCATACCAGGCCTTTAATTTTTCTTTTTTTTTGAGATAAGAGTCTAAGTGGCTACATTGCCCAGGTTTAGCTAGAACACACAATCTTCCTACCTCAGCCTTCCACACAGTTATCAGACTCCAAGCACATACCATCACATCCCGCCTCAAACATTATCATCTCATTACAAAAGGAGTGCGTTGGTTACATGAGAAGATGAAAAGTCAGTACAGGTAACATTTGCTGAGCACCTGTGCTATTTGAGTACATTTTTCTTTTTGCTAACCAATACTCCTAATGCTCAAGATCGAGTCTCCAAGGAGACAGGGTAAGTTACTCTTTCTCCTTTGGACAATGGTCCTGTCCTTTCCAAATCCTGCAGCACTGGTTCATGGCAACCAGGAGTGGGACAGAGCGTAGCCGAGCATCTCCTTGAAATGAAGATACTTGGCAGAAACAAGCTCAGTGTGCAGCTGGGTGTGCTCAGCGTTACAAGAGAGGGAAGAGTCCTTAGGGGCAGCAATCTCTGTCTCCAAGGGAGGGTTCTGCAGAAAGGACGAAAGGTCTTCCAAGCTGTGGGACCAGGGTCAACGAGACAGGTCTGGCAGTGGGAAGGGTGCTCATGGAGCCATGAACTAGATTCATCACAGGAAGGCAAGGTCATGTTCAGTTTGGAAAAGTCCTTTGAGATAGATGGGGGTTTTGTTGTCACTCTGTAAGAACAGGGAGCTGAAGGGTTTCCTTAAGTGTGGATATTATGAACAAGAATATTGTGTTCTACAAATGTGTTTCCAGCATGCATAAGGGCCAAGTCCAGATCCAGACAGAACAGTAAGTACTGCTTACCCAGAAGATGGGGCTGCAGGAGGCAGGGCCACGGGACAGAGTGTCTGTACACTAGTAGGTTGGAAAGATGTGGGGACCTCCCAGGGAGAAGAGGATAGGAAGCCAAAGATCAGTCCAGGGAAGGGAAGGTGCTCCTGGAGGAGAGAGCACAGCCGGCCCCAAGGAGGGTGCTGGGAAGGACAGGTATGCCTTGGGTCCTGCAGCTTTGGAGTCATGGAGTCTAGAGGTGAGGAAAGCACAGGAGTGGACATCTGTCCGCTGCAGGCTGGGGCTGACACTGCGACGGCAGGTGGAGAGGAGGAAGTGGCAGAAGAGGTAGTTGCAGGCCTTGGGCAGAGTTTCTGTGTCAGAGGTCAGGGGTGAGGTAATGCTTCCACGGTGGGTGGGAGGAGCTCTGGGGAAGATCTTGAGCTGTGCCATTCAAGCTTGCCGGCTGACCTAAGTGAGCACCTGTGTTGCGCTAGGTCGAGATGCGTCTTGGACTACAGTGAGCAAAGGGCGGAGAAGGGGAGCTCACAGGACTGGAAGGTACTGGGTCAGACCTGGGAAGAGAAGCAGCTGAGGAGAACTGTTTAAGGATAGAAATAATTTGGGTATATTTTTAGGCTGAAGAGAAGGGCTGGAAGTTGGGAAGATGAAAGTATGCATGAAGGTGTAAGGGATGAAAGATTTATTTGATAATTTTTTGACGTCTATCTTCTTCATCAGAGCAAGAATTCATAAGAATGTGATTTCTTTCCAGTGTTAAATTTAGAACAAGTAAATGACTCCTTTTCATTTCCATGTATGTCTTAGAAATCACATCTTTTAGGGAGCTGGGGTGCAGCTCGGTGGTGGAGAGCTTGCTTAGCATGTGTGAAGCAAATTCCACCCCCAGCACCACACACACAAAAGCAAAGAACAAACAAAATACACAGAAAGTATGTCTTTTGTGACGAAAGAGGTTTTCAGATGTTATATGCATATCACTGCATTTTAATCGCATATCTCTTTGTATTATGTTTTTGGTTACTTTTGTCTTTTTTTTCAATAGATAACCCTAGCTACAGAAAGAGTGACGGTTGCTTTATGCCTCACACATGTCTGTGCAGTGTGCCCTTTGTACCTGTCTCTCCAGGGCAGGGGAGCTGCCTCATCATGTATGCGTGATCCCAGAGCCCCGTAAATTTTTACAGAAAGAAGGTGGCCAGCAGAATCTAAGATGTGCAAGAAGGCAAAATAGAACTGAGACTTCAAACTGTCCATTGGGGTCATATGTAACTCTGTCAAAACCAGTGGCTTTTGTGGATAAAGTGGTTTTCGGAAATTGACGATATATTTTAGCAAATGTTAGAGCTAAATGCAATGTTCTTTTGCTGTTCAGGCACATTTCTATTGAGATCAGAAGACAGGTTGTAGTAATTAACACACTGAAGGGAGGGGAAGCAAATAAAGGCAGATGCATGGGGAAGTCTGATTTAGAGGAGACAGCAGTAAACAGGGGGTCGAGTTATTTATCCATTCTTTAAAATACAGAGACTTCAGTGTACTGGCATCCAGGCGAGGCAGCACCACTGGGAGAAGTGAGGGAGGAGAAAGGCTTAGGCATGGGGATTATCCCATAGAACAAGGGCCCAGACTCAGCCAGGAGGGGCCCTTCAGGGGTCACCAAGGACACTGCCTTTGTCGAAGAGGTGCATAACCCTGATTCTGCACAGGTACGAGGTGAGCTGGAAAAGAACCCAGGCCTCACCGTGCCCCGTGTGGGTGGGTGTTTGTTGCTTCTCATTCACAAGTAATCCACGGACTTCAGATATTTTATGATGAGCCACACTGATCTGCTAGTTTGGCAATTTTAGATCACGGCTCTGTCTCATACTGGCTTATTTAACCCCCATAACAATTCTAGCAAGACTCAATTATATATCTATAGCTATATAGATCTATAGATATATAGATGAAGAGATTGAAGCACAAGGCAGCTTAATTACCCAGCAAGGTAAGGCTGAAGCTGGGGTTTAAGCCCCACTCCTCAGATCCAGACTCAATGCTAGTGGTTATTAGAATTGATTATCATTTATTTGATAAAGGACTAGAGAACAAGGGTACCTGGAGAGAAATAGATGCTGTGATAACAGCTCCTGTGGTTAATTACTGCATGCACGTGACAGACAGCTATAAGGGTGAACCATCTGAAATTACATGTGTATCATAGAAAATTGTCAAATATTAGTAATTTCATATGGTTCTGTCTAATCTCTTTCTTGTGAGTCTCCCAATTCCTCTGTTGGGTCCTCAGCCATGGGTCGGAGAGGGACAAAGTCCAAGGCTGCATTTATGATTGCTTCAAGTCTGTTTTATCAGATAACTCTAGTCTAAAACGTTTTATAAACCCGAGAATTTAGTGAATACAAAATTCTAGTAAACCGAGTCCAGTAAACACTCAGATCCTTTACTCACACTCTCATTTTTCTGGGACATGCACAAGTGAATTCTCGTCTGTCTGAAAAAAATTCAACTCTACTTCATTTCCTGCCCTGCATCTATGTGACTGAGGCTCAGAATCAAAGCCTGTACTCGACCAGCATAATACAACAGGCCAAGCAGCTTATCCTGGGAGCACTGGTGTGTCCATTTTATCATGATAAATGCATCTTAATAGGAATGGTATCTTTCCTGCTTCTGTTTTAGAGTACGCAGTGGCCAGGGAGCTCTCGGACGGAATTCCACACCCCGTGACTCACAAAATGGAAATCTGGCATTCTATGCCAATGACATTTCCTTCTGAGGCTGCTCATGCGGCAAAAAGCCATATGCCATCCACTTTGGATCCAGCCAAGCCATGCAAACGGATATGCAAAAGAGGAATAAGGAAACTGCGGCCCAGAGCAACTCTAAGGAGTTGATTCAAACACAATCACTGTGGCAAAGGTTGAGTCTTCTTGCTTTTCCAATACTTCTGAGAGAATGCAATTTTTGATGTGACTGAAGAGAATTTGGGGAGGTAAAGGTAAAATACAAATGGTTCTTTCTGTGAACAGCACGATGTGCTGATGTGGTATCTGACAGGCCTGCTCCACAGAGACGGGTTTCCTGTGCTTGCTCAGGGAGGGACAGTCACCCGAATGGCTCAGATGGCCAGAAGCTCTGTGCATCCTCTGCACCGGGCAGTCTCTGCACAGCCATCCTGGTCAAGGACAAGTACCATTACCAACAGTGTCTCCCCCACCACACTGACCAAGAAAGAAGACTGTGGGCAAAGAGCACACCCCGCCTCACCAGGGTATGTGAGTTAAGCACTCCTAAGAGTGATAGAAAAGATGAGTGGAGAATATCTGAGAGACAAAATAGAGGAAGGTTTTAAAAAGACCAGGAGCTCCTTGGAAAAGGGAAATTCATTTTCTTTTGCACTGGTTCAGCCTCTTGGAGGCTTGCTTTCTGATCACCCTGTACAGAAAGTTCCTAGGTGGCAAAGTGATTAGTCTTGCATTTTCATTAAGAAATGAAAAGTGGTCAGGAATGGTGGCACCAGCTTGTAATCTCAGCACTGGAAGGAAGAGGCAGGAGAAGCACATGTTTGAGCCCAGCCCAGAAACTTAATGAGACCTCATTGCAAAACAGAAAAACTAAAAAGGAGTATGGATATAATTCCATGCAAAGGCCCTCAGTTCAATTCCTAGTATCACACACACACACACACACACACACACACACACACACACAATGACAAACCATTTTATAAATCCCTCAAAGTACTGACATCTGAAGAATCGATGTTAATGAATCAACCTTGAAGTGTTTTTCAATAAGACTTTTTTCATTTGAGGAAAGATCATTTTTTATTCAGGAGAAATAAAACACAACACTTTGGAACCCTGGGACTTAAACCACAGTAACCATCCCATATTGAAGTTGTGTAAACTAATTCAGCTACTGGCCAAATGGACCATTTTGAATGAAAGATGTAGAGATTTAGGCAATTCGTTCATTCAATATTTACCCTAGAGACACTGAGCAGACACTATTTAAAAAGCATTTGGAGGATACTGGGACTTAAAAAGTCTTTACTTCATTGATACATTGACTTAATTTGGGAAGAGAAACTTATTTTAAAAAACTACTATAAATCCAGGAGATATTTTCCAAAAGAAATTTTGAATTCTTCTCCGTGGGGGCTGAGGTGCACAATTTTATACTGAATGAAGGAAGATGGTAACCATCTCATGAAGGCGACACTTGTACAAAATCGTAGATTTCAACAGGCAGATGGGGGAAGACAGTTCTGGCAGAGGAATGGGGATGAGCTGATGCCTGAGCTGTGAAAGCATCATAGCACATACAAGAAATGGTGGATATTGAGGCAGTATTCACAGAGCCTAGGATGTATGCAGGCAAAGACATGGAGGGTGAAGCTGGAAAGTTATGTTTGGCTAATTAAGAAGAAAACAATATTATGCAAAGGTCATGAAACTTTCCACATCAGGCAATGAACACTTACAGAATGATGAAAGTCAGAATAATAAGACCAGCTCTGTGAAGGATAGTTGGAAAGTTAGAAGATTTCAAAGCTGAGACAGGTTAGTGCAACAGTTGGTATCCTTGGCAGTTAATCCCAAAGTAATGCTGTATATCAAACAATCCTGAGGGTTAAGGAGTTATTTTCATCCTTCCAGGTCTACATATCAGCTCAGAGGTCTATTTTAAACTATAATTCTAGGGGCTAATAAAAAAAAACTGTCCTAAATATCTCATTCTCAGACCTCACTGATGGAACAGTGGTGACCCAGGTTCTCCCACTCTCACAATGGTAACAGAAACTGTTGAACCAGACAAAAAATTGCAGCTGTTCACTGCACATCCAGACACACCCTACCAGTGGGAGCAAGTCACCTTCTCCTTCAGATGTCAAAGGCTGATAGATGGACGGCCCCCTTTCGAGATCATGCCAAGGATGCAGAAATATGTTCCTACCACAGAGCACTGGAGAATGTGGCCAGTCATTCGGTAGCCACATGTGAGGTGAGAGAAGAGGAAGATAAGAATCAAGGCAAAGATGAGAAGGTAAGCAGCCATGCTATGGTTGCAGTCACTTTGGCCAGAGGCTGATTTCACATAGGGACACCAGTCTCTAAGTTTCCAAATAGAAATTGGCAGCTAGCTGCAGGAAGGGAGAAACCATGCTGTCTCATTACCTGTGTATTTCCATTCCTACCAAGGTGCCTGATACAAGGTGGACACAAAGCATTGTAAAAAGAAAGGACCACAATGAAAGTGTGGCTCAGAGAGGAATTATTAAACAAGATGTGAACAGTGTAGTGGTGATTGCATGACTAATGGGACACAGTGCCGTTGAGTGTCTTCTAAACCCCAGGCAGTCTGCCTAACTCTGGAATTACAGAAGATTCCAATGCTTTAGGAAGCCTGTGAGTTGTAGCTCACGGTGTAAGTTCGAGGCGGAGGGAGTTTACAGAACAAGGGGAGTGCAGCAGGGGCACCTGGAGAAGTTTTTGCCAAAAGTGACTGCTGCTGGCTTCGAGTCAGTGTTGGTTCAATTGGGAGAATGATACCAAGTTAACTTCTTCCCTCAAAGACTGCCTCCTGCACGGATTCACTGAGCACCAGTAATTACTTTTAGTTTTACCCAAACAGCATCTATGCTCACCAAGATAATGAAAAAAAAAAAAAAAGGCAGGAGGAGAAAAAACTAGCAAGCCAGAGTCCTCATCTCTTGAATTCAAGTTGAAATGTTTATTTTTCTGTCTTTAGCAATGGTCACAAAGGCAGTGGAAAAACTGCTGTAAAGTTTAGGCCAATTCTGATCACTCTTCTTGCCTTGTAACCTTTGTCCCCGCTCTGATCGGTCTGACCCAGTAGCTCTGCTCTATGCTTGGAGATGGAGTGGGCAGGCCAGCATGTGGCTGGAACAAAGAAGGCCAGTCTTCCAACTCCTGCTCAACAAAGTGAAGGTGGACAACTTTCACCCACAATTCACTGCTGCTCGGGTGTCAGAGTGTGATTTTAAAAGATATTTATGTGGATATGTGCCACACAAATTAGCAGTGGAACATATACACTGAAATAATTAAATGTCCTTTTAGACTGGCCAGGTCGGGCATTCTGCACAGGAAGTTTGGAAGTCTCACTTGGGATTGTGAGATTTCTAACTTCTCCTTATTCTCATTCTGGAGTCCTTGCCAATGGCCGGGGTCATGCTCTTTCATTCTGATTTCTTATTTCTTCTTATCTAGGTCCCCCTTTGCCTTAAGTCCATTGCCCATCACATCTGGTATCCACAGCTGGCATCAGAAGCATCTAAGTGCTCTTTCTGTTCTGCCTGAGGAGGTGCATTCTATTAAAGAAGTGCATTTTCAACCTCCCATTTAACATAACTTCCTTCGAAACGGCAAGATACAAATTGCATTTGCTTTTAAATCAGTGAGGACCTATATTTCATGAGACCCCACCTAATGCTCCCTTCTTAGCTAAACAACTATGATTCCTATTTGCCCTTTAATTTAAAATACCTAAATCTCATTATGCCTTACTTAAGATGTAGGTAATTTCTTTTTAATTGGACATGTACTAATAAAACGGTTTGTGCCATTATCAAATCCCTTATATAATCCACAGTGGACTCTGGAATTCAGGTCATTGGAACTTGTTAACAACTCAGTACAGAGCCCCTCAGTGCAGTCTATAAAAGGGGGGAGAAGTTTCAGACGTCGCAGAGGAGAGGTATGTGAGGCAGGTAAGGAGACTAGCAGTGACTGTTCTCTTGTTCAGGGACAGTCCAAACCGAACTAAGGGAAGGTGCATCACCTTGCCATCCTGCGGAAGATCCTCCCACTTATTCCTCCTCCTCACAATCAAGTCTCAACTTAGCCCATGGGACACTTGCGAAGAAGGACATGCAGGCTTAGGGAACCACGGGAGTGGGAAGAATTCCGTGCCAGCCCTGGGTTGCAAAGGCACAACCACAACTATATTTGCATTGTCAGGTTTCATCATATTACTCATGACACTCCCTCATGGTCAGCAGAACTGGGGGAAATTAAGACCTGTGAGTGATGACTTCCACCAAATGAAGTTCACCGTTAACCTTCTAACAGATTTTAAATACTTTAAGAATTTTTATGGCAACGACATGAGTAGATTAACGACACCCGAGTCTTTGTGGAGGAAGTGACGGTCTTTAAATGTCCCTGGTCAATGCAGACCCTGTGCATCTGGAGCCCTGTGATGGGAATTCTCTGCCGTCAGTTTTGGGAGAAGCTTGTCCATCTTTCTTGAAACTCTTTGTCATTAGCACCACCCCTGCCCTCCAGGGACAATGGGAATCCAGTGTCACCAGATCTTCCTCCAGCTCAAATTGCTGGTGACTCTGCTTGGCTTTGATCTGCCAAAACACACAGTTGATCTGACTGACGCCAAAAGGTCACAGAGCCATCTTTCTCTGCATCACTCCTACGCACACTACCTGGACAAGGCCTTTGAAGCTGATAAGTGAGTCCTTCCACGAGCTCTTTCATGTAGAAGGAAGACCTGCCATCTGCAGCTTGCACTGTACCTGACCTGCAGCTGGGTAGGGAGGAGGGAATCCAGGCGGGATCCAAACAAAAGAGCTCCCTCAAGCAGGAACGTGTTCTTATTGGGGTCAGAACCCACTCTCTGACCAAATTAAACTTCAGTGGATTTCCACACTACAGAAGTTGAAAACACATCTTTACAGATATTTGAACGATCGATCCAGAAAAGTCAAAGCAGCAAATTATGCTGCATAATCAAGTGCAACTTGCAGCCAATTTAGGTCTTTTCCATTGAGATCAGAACCTCCCATTTGTGTAGACTTATTTACAAAACAAGCCTCGGAAGACCTTTTCCTCATGTGGCAGGGGGAAATAGTATTGTCATTATTACTGCCACTATCCTGGATAGATGAGAAGATGCTTGGGTTTTAAAGGTCATGCTTAAGGTCACTCGCTGGTAGAGTTCAAGCTGGCATTGTCACCAGATCCTCCTGGGAATCTCAGCCATGGTTGTCCTACACAAGTAGAGATATCATCTCTGGGAGCAGAAAAATGTCTCCTGGAGGAGTGGTAAGACATTTATTTTCTAAGCAAAGCACAGTCCATGGATGTAATATAAAATTTAAAAATAGTATTTGTAATTAAGATTTCTTGCAGAAGGTCATGGGGGAGTTATCGAAAGAGGCTCCTTCAGGAGTCGCAATGCAAAAGCCATGTCACCTGCTGTAACATTCTAGGATCTACTTAAATGAACAGCACTGAAAAATATGTAGGCAAATTCACTCAGTCTTCCTTTTGTACTTAGGCAGTATTAACTGTTACCAGTGAGGCCACTGGGGGCATACCTTGATTGTCACCTAATAGAAAATTGCAAAGTCTATGAATATGGCTAAAAATGCCTTCAATGAATACCTTAAACACATGCACACATGCAACCATTTGTATGCATTCAATGGGCAACATCAAAGGAAAAATAAGTCTATTCATATAGTGTGTTTTGCCGCTAGAAAAGATTTGCCTGCCTGTGTGGCAGACCTAAAGACCTGTGTGACACATGAAAAGCCTCTTGAATAAATACCAGTTAATAGCCTAGACAGCTGAAAAATGGCTCACCTCACTGCATGACATTAGGGCTGTTTAAGAGACTTCTCTACTACTTAAATATTCATGTTTCAATTAAAACGTACACCTACTTTATTAGCCACACCAGGCCCAGTTCAGATCAATAACAGCAGCACTAGATGGAATTCTAATGAAGATAAACAACGCTGAGTCCTCCCGGCTTCCCCTGGGCATGGATATACAAAGCTTCCTTTCATACTTGCTCCAAGATATTTTACAGTCACCTGCCTCATGCAAATAAGCAGATTCATGTTTATTCATGGAGAAATTACAGACCACCTTTCATTCCCCAGGCCAGCCTGACGAAGCAGCTCAGTGCTGTCTGCACCACAGCTATGAAGTTGAGCTGGCCTAGGAAGGGGGCTCCTGAATATATGATTACCCCTGAAAACATTGCACAGAAACTCAGAATGCTACAAGCAGCTGGAAGAGCAAACATCTCCCTCTTTGCGTTCATGCATTCTCTGCCTTTAAGGTTTCAAACATGATTCCTTGTCTGCACCACATTACAATCCACTCCATGTGACTAGCTGGCAGATATTTTGGGTGGATAATCTTTTAGGGGAATTCTCGAGATGCTTCCTTCTGGCTTGTTCTCTGATTCTGCCTAATTGAGATTTTCTCCTATTGACTCAGAAGATGCTCACAGCCTGACCGGGGCAGCTGCGTCTTTGTTGGGCCTGGATTCACCCAGTGTGCAGCCTCTGCTATTTTAATCGGAGATGGTTTCTCAGAGTGAGCCTGAGATTTTACCCTCTGCCATGCATGCTCAGCTTATTATGCTGCTATACATAGTTTCAAAAATAGTCCTTTCACTCTAAACTACATTTTCCAAATCACTAGCTTCTTCCATTTTGGTGAGTAGAACACCTGGCACAGTCACGTGACCTTGGTTTATTAATGTTGGTTTTGATAGAGTCTGAAGTGACACCAAGGTTAGGAACAAATATTTTGACGATTTCGAAGAAGGTTCAACCATCTCCAGACAGGTCTAAGCAAGTGGGTTGGAGGAGTCTTAATTCTCACCAGGCACAAAGGAAGGATGTGACAACCATGGGACCTGCTGATAGGGAGGCTGCTACCCTTGGGAAACAATCATACCTAATAAAGTTACCTGAAAGGAGACTGACTCAACCAAATTCATAAAATTTTCAACTTAGAGCCTATTTTGCGAAAGTTAAATGGGTTATTAATTCAATCCAGAACTTAACATGGGGATCACAGACAGCTTCACTTTTTCTTTTTAACTTAATGGACGAGAAAAAGGTCTTTTTGAAAAGGGAAGTCAACTCACATTTCATAGAAAGGATTTATCTAATGATTGCAAAAAGAAAGCTTTACAACTGCACAAGATTTTTATGTTCTCAGAGCATTTTTACATCTCTTACTTCAATTTAACATCACAACTGCCATCGGAGAGGGTGGAAGGATAGTAGTCTCTACTTATTTTTAATTAAAGTTCAGGCATAGTGCTCTGGAGTAGAAAAATGCAGATTAGAATCTATTTTACACAGATCAAAAGACAGACAGTTCCATCAATGCACGAGATTCCCGCTAGTTGACAATGATGATGTGTTGCATGTGTCAACTGATGATAATTCTATACAAACTTCCAGCAATCGAATGTGCCCTATAGGAAATATCGCTTGATAGCTTTCCTCCTAAACCATGATTGGGCCATGATACAACTGGGCACTGGGATAACATACTCTATGTGATACTAATGCACGGACAAGGTGTACAAGCACTACTATACTCAGGTTCACACGGTGATATGTAAGACATTGTCGGTCTTCATAGTGGAGCAGTCAGCCACATAAATCTTCAATATGACCCACCAGCTTGAACTGCCTGAGGCACATGCATGTTGGCCCACTGGGTGGCTCATAACGTCTGATGGGACTTTCCCATGCTACTCAATGGGACACTCTTGCATATACTTCTGATGCTTCAGAGCTATCTGGCAGAAAGACATGTATTACAGCCCCAGTATGAATGGGTTAAATGAGACTCCTGTACCCAAAAAAAAGCCATCACTAAGTCTTCTTTCCTACCCTGCTCATTGTTTCATGGAAATGATTACGGGGCCACTTCCATGCACAGGTAACCAGCTACAGTTTAGCTCTTCTCTAATACCCATAAAAATGAATAATGCCAACTGTAAACTATTGGTAATAAAAGGCAAAAACATAGAATACAAACCCAATGGCCTGAATCAATGGATTATTCTGCAGACTGCTATATTGAGAAACTGAAAGTACTTTTCAAAGCATAAATATTTTAATCACTCTCCAATTCTACTTCTCTTATATAAATAAAAAAAAATCCCATCTGCTGCTTCTTAAGCCTGGAAGAGCAGAAGACAGCTGCTTTTCCAAACACTCTTTCCAGCAGTGGCATAACTACCAAGCAATAGATGCCCACAAAGCAAGGCAGGTGGCGAGTGCTATTCTTGCTTCTTAGATAATCTGGTGTGGTTTGTTGGATTGATTAAAACTTTGAATTGAAGACTCCTGCTTCTCCAGAGAAGAGCCCAGAAAGGAGGACAGCTGAGCCCTCTCCCGGAGCCCCGGATCTCAGGATAGACAATTAAATCCTTCTCCTCTTTGTTCAAAGTGGTGAGAGCCTGAGATGGTATCCAACAGAGTTTCAAAGGGAATTATATTTCATGTTGGGCTCTTCTAAGATAATTTCTGAATTCGAATTTGAAAAGTCTTAGGCACCAAGAAAAAAACATTAAATTTACCAGTAACTCCAAAACCATATTTGTTCCTAAATTCAATCTCCTCTGCCACCAAGCTAATAATAAGAATGGTGAACTGATTTCGATTTCAGCACTTCTCTCTTCTTCAATTTGCTTTCAGAGAAAGCAGAACAGCGCCTGATAGGCCCTGAAAGCCCATCTTTGCACTGAACTACTGGCTCTCACACAGCGTCCTTCTCTTTCGAAAAGGCTACTGGAAGCAGAAGGGGACATAAAAGAAAAAGGCATAAGCATATCTGTATTCCAGCAGCCACTAGCAAAATGTGGCTGAGAATACACCTACCAGCAGAAAGAAAAATAAAAAGACTAGACTGTCCATAGTTCACGACTTTAAACTGATAAAACCACCTAAAATTCAAATATACCCCATGATGGATAGATTCATGATCCCCACAGACATCCAGGTTACAGTCCTAAGAAGCTGAGACCGAATTACCTTTTATGATAAGTGGAGATTTAGGTTGGGGTGGAATTAAGATCATTATCCACTGTCCGTAGGAGAAGGTGGCTATTTGGATTATTCAAGTTCAAAGTAATCATTTTCAAAGATACTAAAATTAGAAGACCAGGGAAGCGGAGGGATGAGGGTGATGGACTGTGGTGTGAGAAAGATTGCACCTGCAGATGCTGGCTTTGAAGGTGGAGAAAAATGGCACGGAAGAGTGCAGGAGGAGCCTGAAAGCTGGAAAAGCAAAGAAAGAGCCTCCCCCTTGGAGCTTCCAAAACGAAACACAGCGCTGCCCAGGATTTGGCTTTAGCCATTTCTGAAGTCCGAAACTGTAAGATAATAAAATTGCATCATCTCAGCTTCTGCGTTTGGGGTGATCTGGAATAGCACAAACAGGCAATGAACATGCATGTGATAAAATGCATATACCTGATATACTTTGCTGGTCAGGGAAAAAGGCAAATATAACCAAAGTATGTAATGTAGGACATTGAAGTTCCTTGTTTTTCCCATCCTCAACCCTGCTCTGACAGGCCAGAACAGGTGGTGGCCTCTGGAGGGCAGGTGTCCCTGTGCACACAGTCACTGACCCCAGTGACTTTGCCATGCAGTCAGTGAAGACTCAGGCTGCTCCAGGGCAAAATGGCCAGAGCCACTTTTAAAGACTATTGATTTAACTTTCTCTCTCTTTCAAGCTCAATTGTACAGACGCCTCTTCTCTCCCACAGATGAATTGCACCTGAATTGCAAAGTCTCTCGTAATCAAGAGAAGCACACTGGGGAGGTAGCAGATGTAATCACAAGGGACTAACAGGTCTCTCTCTCTCTCTCTCTTCCCCTGTTCTCCTTCAGACCCAGCTCCAAACCAGAATTCTGCATGAGGGTCACTGGGAAGGGTCCATATCTGTGAACTTGGTCTGTGGCACAGTACACAAAGGAAAGGGAGTCAAATAGTCCAGAGGGATCAGCATCTGTTTGGGCAGGTGAGATCATCATATCCAGCTCGACAGTCAGGTTAGCCCAACTAAGGGTTGGCTCCTTTTCCTGGCTTGCTTTCTTTTCAACCAGTATTGCAAAATCAAAAAGATAAGCAGAAAAGAAGATGGGATGTCAATTCAGAAAGAAGGAGACAGGAAAGCCAACGCCAGGAAGCTGAAACATGCAGCTAAAATTCACATGCTATTTCATGCACCCAGCCCAGTACGCCTCAGTACATCTGTGAGGCCAGATCTGTAGACTCTTACAGGAGGTGATGTCTCTTAGCACCAAGTAAGGGGCTTTGTCCATGGGGCTGACCACCACAGAGCCCTGTCTCCAAGTGCATCAGCAACCCGAAAACCAGTTAAGCTGTGGCATTATTGTTGATCAGGCCTTTATGAGAGGATAAAAGTTCTATTTATCTCAAGGCATAGCTGTGGTTCCTTTATGCTGGTCAACAGCTTTATTTCCACCCCAAATTTCTATACTAGAGGAAATGGGAAAGTCAAACTATTGAGATACTTTATGACACATAAAACAAAAGGCATCACCACTCAAAAGAGCTGATGTTTATTTTAACCAAGAAACGCTACACCTAAATACACTATGTTTTCTGAAAGAGATCTTTGCTTTCAACAAAATTTCTGTTTGACACAGCAAAGGGAAGATGACCTCAACATGTTTACAGTCCACAAAGAAACCATGAGCCACCCAGAAGCGTGGTCTTCCTCTGGATCAGTCTACTGCACAGGTGGAGCAAAGACATCTTTCTCAATGACCCTCAAGTACCAACGAAGCACCCTGCACTGGCACCACAAAACAAGATCTTCACCTGAACAACAACCCCAAGAAAGGGTTCCTGTTTGCAATTTAGACAAAAGGGACAGTCTTTCTCCAAGCTTAGCCATAGAGATTGCTTCCATATTGGAAACAACTTAAAAATCGACCAAATTTTTAATATTTAAAAAAAATTTTTTTTTTTTTGCAGTACCTAGAACCAAACTCACTGCCTTGTACTTATAAGGCAGGTGTGGCATCATTGAGCTAAATCCCCAGCCCTGAATAGTCCAGATTTTGCTTATCTCACACCTTGGCAACCACACGCTACCGGCAGCTGAGGGACCGCAGCACAAGGCCTGTCGGTGTCACCCCCTGGATGACTCGGAGAGCTCCTGCCCCACTTTACCTTGTTGAAGTCTTCCGAAGTCGCCCTCATTTCCTTCCAGGTCTTGTTCAGGAGCTGGATGCAGATGCAGAAGAACTCCTCGAAGGATCTGTCGTGGGTGAAGAACATCGGGTGGAAGTCATTGCAGGTCTCACTGGCTGGAGGAAAGAGAAGGGAGACAGAGGGCATTTTAAAACAGGGAGATCAGAGGACACAGTCATAAGTCAGTGCCCCAGAGACAGGTGTACTTAAGCAAACACAAAGAGGCATTTTGGAAAAACAACTAAAGGACAGTTCTCATATAATTAGAAGTTCAAGGACAAATGGCCAGAGCTGTCCTTAAACACATACGTTTTTGTGAAGGAGATCAGTTCTTAACTACAGCAGGACCAAGCCTGTTGGCTGCTGGTGGTAAAGATGTGGTCTCCATCTGCCTTCTTGTTCCTACACAATCCACTCCAAGTGCCCCTCAGCCACAGCTCCTCCAGCGCCCTTATCTGCCTTTCCTTTACTACACAATTCAACCCAGCTATGGAAACAGCATCTGCCATTATTTCTCTGGGGAGCCCTCACAGCAGTGAGCAGGGACCCTGGAGCTCATTCACCATCTGATGCCATGTACAATTTGTTTTCCATTCACAGACAGGGATGGCTGGAGGACAGAGCACCACAAGCAGCTCGGAGAGATGAGACATAGCACCCGGTGGGAGGCACGGCCACCCCTCGCTTCCTCCTCGTACTAGCTGCTTCCAGCATCCCAGCCACTTGCCAGACTTACACCTTGACAGCCCTTGACAGACATGACACCTCATCTGAAGTTGCTCTGACCTGTCCATCTTATAAGTTAAGGACTGGGACACACAAGGGCCCAGGGATGAGGCTATGTCACTCTCCAAAATAGCATTCTATGGGTTTTCCAAAGCAAATGGATGAGGTATGACCAACATACACTAAGGTAAAATTTTAATCCAAAAATGTATTATAGCAAAAGACATATTGCTATGAATCTCTCCCAATTTCTCCCCCTCACTTTGAGCATACTTATTCCATCTTTCCTACCAACTTTCTGAAGCAGTCCTGGAAGGTTTCTTTCATGAGTGTCTTCAGCTGCACTGTCATGGTGGTCTCAGTGTCTCGAATCAATTCAAAATACTTACTTTTCATGGTCATTTTGACTCTGGGGAAGTGCCGGAAGTGGCCCAATGCCAGATCCAACGAATAAGATGGATAAGGACACACTGTCATGTTTCTACAATCTTGCCTTTTCAGTAGGTGGCAGTTGGCAGCAAATACTGTAATTTCTTTTATCATATCTGGTAGAGACACTCATGAAAGAGGACTTCTGGAACTGCTTCCGAAAGTGGCAAGAAAAAGGGGTAAGTGTATTAGAAGTGAGGGTAAAAAATTAGAGGAGGACTCATGGCAATGTGTCTTTAGCTATAACAAAAATATAAACACCAAGGGTTTTGATCACACCTCGAAATACTGTTATACTAAAACAGAATCTAAAAGAAAAGCAGTTTTCCTTTCAGAAAGCAGTCTCTTAGCTCAGAGCAACCTTGCCCCGAACTGCTGATCTGTGCTCTATTAGAGAAAAGGTTCAGCCAGACTCTTGTATTGAAGGATCTACCTTCCGTCAAGGTTGACTCCAGCCCCTCCATACTAACAGGCCAGACAGTCAGTTTCATTCCTGTAATAGTCTTTCGCACATTTAAGGAACCACTTGCCTCCAAAATACAGAGGAGACTGACAACTGTGTCCTAGAAACAAAGTTCACATTGCCTTTCCTGTTCTCATAAGATTTGAAAGGAACAAAACTATCATCTTGTAAGATGTGACTAACTTGCTTTTTTGTTTGTCTCTGTAACCTCACTTGCTCACTCCTCCTCAGCTTCATGTTACTCGAGAGATCACACCCTTTGTGATAAAGTATGAAAAACAAAAACATTTCCTTGTCCAGGGCTTGGTCTTTTGTACAGGAGTCCAACTGAATCAAGATGCACCAATAAAATCCTCCTGATTCTCATTTGGTCTCTCTAGTCCTTTTGGAATTCCCTAGCAATATACATACAGGGAAGGTATTTATATTTTATTTGAATCTGTTTAAGTAAATTAGGCCTCAAAGATCAAGATGGTGGAATTTCAGGAGCTGGAAAGCCTGGAGACAGAGTGAGGAGGGAGCTGAGTTTTCAGCAGAGACCTCTGCCGTTTCTGACAGCCCTGGGGCAGACCAAGTAGACGAGCATCAGCATAATCAGACAGCAAAGACTGGTGCTGACTCCAGGTCTTGTGCTCTGATTACACCTAAGTAAATGTTCTGACCTGGCTACCAGGTACTCTACGCAGGCCTTTTCTATCTTCACCCTTCTTGAAAAGTGCAAATTCCAGACCTGAATAGTCACCAGTTGGTGTGTTGATCTCCCTCACTCCTGAAAGGCACAACCAGATCTGAAGGTATGAGGATCCCAATTTCCTCTGCACATCGTTGGGGGCACCGGTTATGTCATGATTCAGACCAAGGATGTCCCCAAAAGTCTCATGTGTTCACAGCATGCTGTCAGGAGGGCCTGGTGGAAAACGTAGGTCCAGTGGGCGGGGTCTGGGAAGGATGTTTCTCCGTCCCTAGGGCTTGTCTTCTCTCTGTGCTTCCTGGCCGCCAGAAGTGCAGCATCTCTCTTCCACCAAGTCCCTTCCACCTGTTTCCATCAACCATGAGCCAAGATAAACCTCTCTCCTCTTTCAGGTTGCAGATATTCAGTATTACGTCCTGGTGATGGGAATGTGATAAATAAAGGTGGGCTGCTATGGGCGGCCATGCAGGAAGGGCTCAAGGACTCTAGATTTGGATTCAAATCCAGCCTGACCAATCAGGAGCAAGGCCTCTCCTTTCTGAGGCTGTATTTTCTAAACTAAAATGGAAAAACTCTCCTCTGCCATCTCCCTAGGGCGCAGAGAGGATAGGATGACACAACTCAGGGGAAAGCATGTTGGAAAGGATGGAAGTTAATACAAATACAGAGAGAAATGGCGGCAATGATGATACACGGTACACTAGCACATCACTTCCTGGAACATGGGTTGTTCTGTGATGTCTGCCCTCTTGCTAGTCAAGCATGTCCACCCCTCAGCAATAAGAGGCAAGAGCACAGCAAGTCACAGCACCGCAGCCTACATCACTGGCAGACCAGACGCTGGCGGATGTGACATTCTGACCTGAGACACAAAGCTATTTAAAGAGCTTGAGATGTCAACACAGGTGAGCTGGGCTGTTTGCTCCCCAGGGCCCGGAGCTGTCAGGCCCACTCTTCATCTGCACTGCAGCCGGTGCAATTTACAAGTGTGCAGAAACACGGTGATACGCCAGGACCAGCCCAGAACTCGTTATTAACCACATTATCACAGTATCACTTTTGGACCTAGTGTGATTGTTTGTGCACTTTGTGGCCTAGTTAAAAATTTTTATGAGATTATGGGGGTGGAGAAAGTCAGGGGCATCTGAGATCCACCAGCCCCACTGGGTAAAGTGGGAGAGAAGAAAGCTTATTAATAACAGTCAAGACTTGTCAAGGGCACATTCTGTGCCAATGGCACCATGGCACAGCGCCTGCAGTAGCCCCGGAGGCAGGCATCTTGGGCATCCTCATTTATACAGGACGCAGGTGGAACCTGCAGACATAAAACCGTCCATCATGGGCTTTTTGTAGATGGCCCCAAGTGAACATTTGAATGCACAGTTTAGCTGACCCAGCAGCCGGCCCCTGGCCTTCCTTGACATCAAAGGCTCAGGACATTTCCTGAGAGCTGCTGCCTTGAAAATTAATTTCTCCAACCACTTTCCTGTGTCTTCTCAATTTCTGCTTCTGCAGAAACCCAGATCATGATACACAGTCCCAAGGGGCTCACAGCAAGTGCACAGGAAGCCCTGCAGCTGTGGACACCTGGATGGGGCCTTGTCACACCCACCTCATCAGGTGCCATCAGAAGAGATGATGAACATTTCCGTTTGTTACAGTAAAAGACAAACTTAAAAATCGTCTTCCACCCCTCCCCCACCACTTCCAACACACTGATCCCACACTCTTGCCACTTTCTGAAGGAGTCCTGGAAGTTCTCTTTCGTGAGAATCTTTATGAGATGTGATTAAAAAGTATGGTGAATGCAGCTGCCAAGCATCATCTAAAGGCAAGGCAACTTTGTGAGGATTAGAAAGAAATGATGTTGTGTCCTCATCTAAATTTTTCACTGGATCAAGCCTTATGAGAGACTTTGGTCGTTTCCCAAAGTCAAAATGACCACGAAAGGTAAATGTGTCAAATGGGCTCAAGACATGGAGGCAGCCAGGACAGCACCACTAATGACACCCATGCAAGAGGACTTCCAGAGAGGCATGAAGTTGGGACACATGTGTTCTGTGTTCTGTGTTTGAAATGAGGAGAATTCATGGCAAGTATCTTTTGCCGTAGTAATTTAAAAAAAAAATTTGTAAGCATTCGCTGTAGTTTTTGATTTTTACGTCGTATAGTCTCTTCTTATAACAAGTACATGTGGGTGGTTCTACTAATTTCTTCTTACTTTAAAATGAGGAACCTGAGACTTACAAAGGTTAGGTGAATTCTTCTGAGGTCTCACGGATCACAAGCATTGGTGCTGGAATCAGAACTCAGGTCAGTGTGGTTCCAAAGCCTATCCTTGCATTGTTGGGCTATGCCCGCCCATTCTATTCTCTTATAACTCTGCCTCCTATTGCAGCTCTTCCAAAGGAATAAAAAAATAACAGCTCTTCTACCCATCAGTGGTATTTATGAAGCAAAATTGTGGGAGTGCAACACTAACTGCTGATGCTAACAATATACTTCAGGGCTAAAATTCCTCTCTTTCAGCCCTGTGCTTTGTGGCCCCCAAAGTTAGCCTTACTTAAATCACTGGGGATGTAGCCCACACCTGGATGACGTCTCTCTCCAGGCCTGGCCAAGCTGTACTCTTGCTAAGTATCTTGGTCCCCAAGAAATAACCTCCTTGGTTCCTGGAACCTATGGACCTCTTCTGTCTTCCTTGAGATATTCCTAGTTTCCACAACACAGCCAATTTTCCATGTGGAGTCAGTCACTGGGGTAGAGTCCAGCAGATGGATTCATTTATGGTTTTTAAGAAACGTACTAGTTTGATTCTATGTTGATAGAATTCCATTTTTGTTTATGACAACAATGTGGCCAGTTTAAAAACAGACTTGTCTATAAAGGTGGTCATGGAATAGAAGATCAGTGATAGAAAAGTAGAATTTCCAGAGTACAGCTTCCAGAGAAAGCCTTTAAAAAGGTAAAGATTTTGTTAGCTTTAGTCCCCTTCTGCCTCCATCTTCCTATTTCAACTCCTTCATGTCTGGAACACAGGACTGATGACTAGAGCTCCTACAGTCACTCTGTCAGCCTAAAAATGAGGGCTACCTACCCACTAGCTAGTTGGAAAGAACTACTAATAATGATTCCATGGAGCCACCATACTGACCTGCAATTGTCCTCCTTTGCTTACATCACTGCTGCAGGCCATTCATTATTCTTACATGCATGTAATTACTGATATGAAAAAACAGACTCATGAAAGCACACAGACCAGACCGTAGCTTAAGAAACTCAGACCTGAGGTTACTGCAGGCCATGAAGAAGGAGAAAGAAAAGGCAGGAAGTGCAATACTTCCCGGAAGGCAAACATCAGATCTGATGATCCCTAACATGGTATACATCCTTCAATAATGAAACCCCCAAACTGGCTTCACCATCTGTGAAATACAGAGCCACATTTACTTGTAAGCACCCAACTAGGTTGCTTGGAAGTATGTGGAAGAATTCCCAGCACAGACTACAGCCTTAGTGAACAGTGGCTCTTAGTTACTGCTTTCATCTCCGTCAGGACCACACTGTACAGTTTCTTACAGCGTCCAACAGTTTTAGGACACGAGAAAGAGAAGAGGACCCAGTGAGTACACTTTGAGGCCCAGCAGATATGAAGGGGGTGGAGTCACCAATCATCCTGGGTGACTGTACAAAGGCCTAGGAGAGTATTCAGACTGAAATCTGAAACTGCACACACTGCGACACATGCTGTACGCTCTTCTAAGGGACTTTCCCGCCCGAGGTCCTTGAATTCAGGGGGACAACAAAGGCACTGTCGGAATCCGTATTTTACAGATGGAATGACAGTGAAGTTCTGTAACCAGCAGCGACAGATCAGGAATCAAACACAGAATTTTGTCTCCAGAGCCAGTGCTTTCACGTCCCCACGAGGACTTGGACTTATCCTCATCCTGTGCATCTACAGTGCTGTCCCACACCCACCACCACGAGAAATGTGGAAACAACAAAATCATGGCAATTACACCCTTGTGCTGCATAGAGATAATGAAAAGAACTTTAGGGACTTGGGATTTCTGAATGGTAATAGTGTCTCTATAAAACTTGCAAAGTGCAGATGTTTAGGCTGAAAGGCTACACAGCAGGAAGGACTGGTCCACAAAATTTGACTGTAGGTTTGGACTCTCAGAAAGGTGGGGGTCTTGCTAAGAGTTCATGACATTGGAAAGTCATAAAGATGTTGATGCTCTAATTCCACCTTTACCTCCAAGCCGAAGAATCTGGGCAAATAACTTTAACTGTCTGTGGTTCCATTTCCTCAATGCCCCACTGCGAGGTTGGGGATATCGCTACAAGAGTAAGTTCAAGGCATGTTAGGCCCAGGAGGACCCCCAAGCTCAGTTATCAGGTGGACTCTGCCTTTGGCTACCCTTCTAGAAATATGAGCTTGAGTCAGATTACAAGGATGAACTAAAGAATAGGGTCCTCAATTCAGAGGTTTAAAACAAAAGCAAACAAAAACAAAGACTATGAGGTTTATTACTACTTTGTAAGGAAAACAACTCTTCTGTTATGAGTGGGAAAAAAAAAAAAGAACCGAATTAGCAGGCCATGATTTTATAAATGAAATTTACAGCAAAGTTTTCAATGAGACAGAAATAGTAAGACATTTGAAAAACCAAATTGTTTTTAACCACACTATTTTTAACACAATGGGACTCTGCTTCATAAAAAAGAATTCAATTCACTGGTCTTTTAAGACTGGAATATAGAGATAATTTCGGAGTTGAAGGTGGAATGGATTCTATTAATTTGTTGACATCTAATGAATGTATATGTAGTCCAGTTTGAAAGCAATCATAACTGACACACGTAGTTTTTAAAAAAATAAAAATAAGAACATGGTATACATCTGTAACATTGTTTGTTGCTTTAATCCATTTTGTACTCTAACAAAATGCATAAGGCTGGGTGCTTTATAAAGAAAAGAGGTTTAGTTAGCTCATCATTTTACCATCTGCTGGCTCTTGTGAAGACTACATCACAACACAACACATGGAACAATTATAGTCTGCCAGACAGAAAGCAGAACAGTATGCGTGGAACAGGTTTAATCTTTCTTAACAGCTCACTGTCTTGAGAACCCTAAGAGCCCTGCATCTTTTCCAAGGTCATGTCCTTGGAATCTACCTATCTCCCACTTCTTAAAGGTTCCACCACTCATTAGGACGCATTAGGGGCCAACACTGTAGCACAAGAACTTTGGGGCACAGCTTACAATCAAACTGTAGCACTGAGCAAAGTCAATTTGTTCTTATTTGCATTTGCTTACGAGGTGAGGCAGCCGGAGTATGAGGGTCTCGGAAAACAAGGGCTGATGCAGGGTAACAATAGCTGCTCTGTGACCTTGAGAAGGTCATCTCAGCTCCTTGCACCCCAGGTTTCTTACTTATAAAAGAGGCTAATTCCTAAGGTTCTGCCAACTCTGAAATTCCAACTGTCTATGTGTACATACATCACATCATGCATTTTTCACGTTCTAATATTCATTAAAAATATAGCTTTTGGAGACTGTGCTTTCACTGAAGTTTAGTTCCTTTGTTACTACTTCCTGTACTGACAGGAGGGCTGCACATTTCATTGAGGGGCTAAAGGTATGGAAACGGCAGTGGACAGGCCTAGCAAATGAATGATGAGCTAGTATTTACCTCTCATAAGACAATTTTCATTTGTTTTTACACCCTTTCAACTTACTCATAACACCAAATGCAGACCATTTTGTTAGAAAATTACTTGACTAAGTATGCAATGACAAATGACACAGGAAAACACAGACCATTTTTAGTATTTCAAGGGAATTTTCTAAGATACATATAATTTCTGAGATGGTGCAATTCTGTCTATGATCCTGGTCACGCTGAGGGGCTCTGAACCCATTAACAAATGACTACTGAGGTACAGGTATTTCAAGACACTGGGAAAATTACAATATTTTTACCATGGCATTATGAGATATTTCCTTAGCAGTGGTATGTGGAAACTCTGCACCCTGGAACAAGATATAAATAGGTCTAATATGCAGGGTATTTTCTTATAAAATTTTAACAAGAAATGGGGGAGAAGTCACACACACCCGAGAACAGTTAACATATAAGAACTGCCAGAAGAGTCCAAAAACCCAACCAGCTCAGACAATCTGATCAACGCTTCCCCAGCAAACTCACTGAGCTTCTAGAGCCAACCTTGATTATATGGCTATGAATTCTCAGGTGCAAATGGATATTTATAACTTTGCAGAAAAAAAAAATCATCCTCTCCTCTCTAAAAAACTTGAGGATTCTATTTTTAGACTTGATATTTTGTAACGATTTGAGTTTTGGAGGGTGGTACTAGGTGGGAGGGTGCTAAAAGTTCAGCACCTTTTGGAAGCAGAAGGGGGTGAAGATAGGAGAGTGAGAGCAAGAACTGCAAGTGCTCTTGATGCTCAGGATTTGGTGTTGGGAACCACCCTTTGGGGAAGTGCAAGGTCAAAATTGACCAGGCCTTCCTGCCTGCAGACGGACTTTGGACTTGACTTCTGTCTTCATCTCTGGTAGCAACAGGGACTCAATGGTCCCACATGCTGTGATGCTTCAGGGCAGAACTCCACCGGATCTAGCCTTCTCAAGGACTATTGCTGACATCTGCCTTGCCCCAGGAATCCTCATCCACATAACTTCTCTAGGACTATTGTTGGTGTGGCCCTGCCTTTCTGGGTATTTTGGAATGTAGATAATAAAAGGTGTGGCAAGTGGGGGTCCAGAGTCCTTGCCGCCCACAGTAGCGTGGATCAGACCCAAGCTCAGTTTTCTCTAAGTCTCATTTCTGCCTAATTATTAATTATTTCGCCGTGTGCCGTGAACTCACAGGAGAGTAGAACTTAATGCAAAAATTCTAGTTATGTTTCCTTCCCCTGTTTACTACATTTGGGCCTTATAAGAAGCTTCCCTGCCGGCTATTTGGGGTGGAGGATCAGAGGCGTTAAGCCTTTGCAGCCATTCCCAGCTCCTGCAGTGTGGTTTAACAGAACTTCTGATAAGTCTCTTCTGTCCTTTATCGTGCCTAAAAATAGTGTGAAATCCACACTGAAAGGACATGGCCACTAAGCCTATGCTTCATTGTTCGCCTTCTCTATAGACTTTTTCTTTTCTTTGACATGGAGAGAAGGAAAATGAAAACACTGGCTAGTACTGGAGCTGAAAGTCAGACACGCAGCAGCCCCCATCGACAGTCGATTCAGCCAAAATGGCTGAAGTTAAATCCCAGGCTAGCAGTGTGTGTTACTGAGAGAGCAGGGATTCCTCAGCCAGGGTTGGTCTGGGTGCAAGACTGAGTGTCTCTATTTCACAGCAATGTGACCTTGACCACTTTACAATTTTGCACCTCCATTTCCTCCTTTAGGAGAAAAAGAAGTAATATCCTCTTGCTTATCGAATTGTTGCTAGGATGAAGCACAAGTGTAAAATGATTTGTATATTACCTGAGATAAAAGAACTTCTCAGTAAATGTCAGTTGCGACTAGGTTTAATACCAAAGTAATCATTACAGCACTCAGGTAGAATGTAAATCTGGAGGACTTAATGCTACCAAATGAAAAGACTCATTATAAAACTACAGCAATCACAACATTATGGTCTTAGCACGTGAAGGGGAAAAACAAGACAGTGGGAAATAAAAGGGAGACAAGAAAGAGAGTTGAACGTGTTGTCACTGGATTTATGACAGAGTGGCGGCATAGGACAAAGGATTTTCTATAACTTGTGCTGTCTCCATTACATCTGTCCCTGGAAAAAAATGAACTGAGATATTCTATCACATAACCGTGCAAAAAATCATATGTAAGTAGATTATAGGGAAAAAAAAAAAAAACTTTATGGAATGTAAGAGAGCCTGAGCTACGGCATTAAGTTGCACAAAAGTTTCTTAAACAACGAGAAAGAGGTTGTATTGCATTAAACATACGAATTTCCCTTTATTAAAAGGTACCTAAAATGGCGACTGCAGAACAGGAAACAAAAACTTACATTATCTGAGAAGCGGCGTCCATGGGATCTCTAAGTAAGAAAAAGACTGACAGGGCCGGGGATTTAGCTCAGTGGTCCTGGCACCTGTCCTGCAAGTGCAAGGACGCGGGTTCGATCCTTGGTAACCTCATACAATACTGGGCGTGGAGACTCACCCCAGCAGCAACCAGTACCACATACCACAGTGCCGGGCGTGGTGGCTCACGCCTGTAATCCCAGCACTCGGGAGGCAGAGGCAGGAGGATTGCTGTGATGTGAGTTTGAGGCTGAGCTCAGGGCCAGCCTGAACCACAAAGTGAGACCCTGTCTCAAAAAACCTAAAATAAAAAAAAGAAAAAAGAAAGAAAGAAAGAAAGAAAGAAAGAAAGGAAGGAAGGAAGGAAGGAAGGAAGGAAGGAAGGAAGGAAGGAAGAAAGAAAGAAAGAAAGAAAGAAAGAAAGAAAGAAAGAAAGAAAGAAAAAGACTGATAGCTCAATAGGAAAACAGGCAAAATGTAACATGTACTTCATGGAATAGAATATCTAAGGGGCCAAAAAATATGTGGAAAGGTGTTTGCCTTTTTTAGTCCAGAGAAAACATAACTTCAAATAATGGGGAGCTACATTCAAAATCCACCAGAATGGCTAAGAAGAAAGGATGGAAAATATTACTGTTAACAAAAATACAGAACTAATGTAATCATGTACTGACGATGGGTGTGTAAAACAATTCAACCACTTTGAGCACTAGTTTAGCAGTGTTTACTAAAGCTAAAACATCCTTGTTCAATGACAGAGATTCTAGCCAAAGACATAAAACCAGGAGAGATACTTAAGAATGTCCCTTCTATTTCTAAATGTTTAAGAATGTCCACAGCAACACTATTTGTTACAGCCTTGAAACTGAAACAATCAAAATGTCTATGGAACAGCAGATTAGGCAAATGAATTATGCTTTATTCAAATAGCAGCCTACTTAGTATAAAGACATTATTTTTAACTGCTATGAACAATATAAATATACTGAGATAAATTACTTGAAACAAACATAATATTAATTAAAAAGATCCCTAACCCACTCCAAAAATATATGGAATATATAATATGTGATCCTATTTATCTAAAGTTCAAAACAGGCACAATGCATCTAAGGTAGTAGAAATATGATATAATTCTTTTGGAAGGAGGAAAAAGTTTGGGAGTTGGGAGGAGGTTTCCCTGGAGAAGCAATGAAGGTTGTATAATACTGTCAGTATAGTGACTATATGGACGGGTGGTGGCTTGCAAATTCATTGAGCTGTGTTGTGGTCTAAAGAGTTGTATATACTTCTGTGTATACAGTTACTTTTTTTTTTTTTTTTTTTTGAGACAGGGTCTTGCTTTGTAGTTCAGGCTGGCCCTGAGCTCACAATGCAGTGCAGGTGAGCCTAGAATTCAAGAAATCCTCCTACCTCTGCCTCCAGAGTGCTGGGATTACAGGTGTGAGCCACCAAGCCCGGCATTGTGATATGTGGTACTGATTGCTGGTGGACATGAGTCAACATGACCAGCCCTGTGGTTTGTGGTTACCAGGAATCAAACTGAGGACCTTGCACTTGCAAGGCAAGCATCAGAACCATTGAGCTAAATCCCTGGCCTACAAGTTACATTTTTAAACAAAAGTTAACATAAAAAAAAAAAACAGATTGAGTTTTCAGCAGAATGAAAAGGAACACTGACTTTGTCCCTTCTATTTCAATGGCTTTTAAGAATTAACGCTGTTTGCCCTACCCAGCACCACTGGAGGTGGACTGATATTGTATGTAGCCAGGTTTACCACCTGTCCACACAAGTGAATGAGTGCAATCACCTAGTTGGTATAACTCCGGAGACTGGAGAGACACTGCATTCCTCGAGTACATGTGTGCACTGTCTTCCATGGATATGGACTGTACTTGTATGGAGGGTACAGCAGTTAGGATAGATTTGATTGGCTATGTATAAACACTAGGAAAGGAGGCAAATTTCTTTCAATGACCTCCTTTGTCTCTTTCCTTCCTACTTCCTTTTATCAGCGTGTGCACATATTTATTCATCTGTCCATTCAACCATCTGTGCGTGCATCATCCATCTGTCCATCTATCCTTCCACCCATTCGTTTATCCATCTATTCACCAAGATGGTTAATGTTTCTGGAAAAAAAAGGTGTCTGAGTTTAGATCGTGGCTCTGTCATTTTCTGTGTGACTTTGAGCATGAGAAAAGTAGAGAGGGGTCAAAGGCAAGCCTGAAAACGCAGGCAGCCAGAGGCTCACACAGTGTCTTTAGACCATAATGTGGAGCATGGACTTATTTCATCTGCAACAGGAAGCCATTAAGTGGTTTTAAAGAGAACTGTGAGAAAGTGACAACCTTCCACACATACTTTTACTTTCATTGTCTCTTTTGCAGTGGAGGTAAAATTCAGATAATTTAGGAACTCTGTTAATCTGCCGTCTAATTAATGGATGTTCTAGTGTATCAAGGATGAGTGGCGAACAAGTTGAAAACTTCAGCACAAAGCAGGTAGGGGCATTTATTCTGGAATTAGGAACTGGGGCTAGAGTCTTCCCTCTGAAACTTGACTGAGTAATTGCTACTAGGTCCTTGAATGTTTCTGAGGCTTTCCTGCTATAATAAGAACAAGTGTAACTTATTAACAAGAGCAATCCAGTCGGATTGACTGGATATGTATGTGTGTACACATACAAGGAACATTCAACACAGGGCCTAGACTCGAGTAAGTACATAATAAATGTCAGTCATAAAAATGCCAATACAGAATGTAAATATGATGCACAATTTTTTTCCACAAAACCTTTGGTTTATGGTTTAACTCTTGATGAGATCTTATGCACTAAACTGTCCATTATGAAGGCACCAGCTCCCCTGGGAGTTACACAGCAACACTCCCCAGGTCACGATGGGAGTTGCTGAACCAAAGAACAGGATTTGCAAAACTTTCAGGGAATTAAGATTTCTGATAAGAAGAGCAGAGTGACCCCTGGGACTTGGTTATAACTCAAAAGTGATCTTGCTTGTACGTATTTGTTCTTTTCCTTTTGGCAATAACTGCAGCAATCAAGACATGTAGGCAACAGAACCTGGGAGCCCGATGCCTCATCTGTTCATAGGCTCACCATTGCTGGAGCCATTGCTGGGGATGAGAAACCCAGAAGAAAAGAAGAGCAGGAGGAAGAATCTGTTGGGAGGAGCACCAGGTCTGTGCAGCGAGTTGGCAGCGTGCAGGTGGGCCTGGGCTCAGAGTCTCACTCTCTTTGCATCACCTTCCTCGTGGGCGTCACAGTGGCAAGCACACGGCATTGTGTCAGCCAGACTGGCGAAGAGGCCGAGACTGGTCTACGGAGAGGAAAAAGTGGATGCTGGGGACCCTTCTCCCTGTCTCATCGTCCCCCGCACAGCCCTGGGATGTACACGTTGCACCCCTGGTTCTCAGGACTTGCGCATGGACCCACCTGCCCCACTTGGCTCCGCTCTTGGGTCTCCAGCTTGCTGTCAGGGCAGTGGGCTGGGAGGGGGCAGATTTAGGAGCAGCTAGGATATACCCCGCCCAAGACCAGCAAGGACTGTGTATGCTGGGCTGGGCCATTGTGGGAGCTCAGGTTACACAGGGAATTACCTGGGACTATGAAGCTATCAGAAATGGGCTAAAAATAAATAATCCTGAATAGAATCCCTGAAAGTTTAAGGGAGGAGCATGTAGTAAGGCCTGTTCGAAGCATATGTGGTTTTCCGTTCCCAAGGCTCTATACACGTCTCCCCATGAGTTCGTTAGGTGACAGCGCTCACCCGCATGTGTCACCGTAAATGCCTGTATGTGAGCGAGCAGTCACCTCCATGTGACCCCTCCGTGCCACCACTTCCAACTTTCACCTGCCAGTGAACCCTCATGTCAGTCACGGCTTCTGCCTCCTTGGTAGATAGACCACCTGTGACATCATCACACAGCGCTCCCCCCTCCCCGCCTTCTCACCGGCCATTGAGTTGCCTCTCGAGCCCCAGCTCTTTGTGAAAGACCCTTCACCCCTGAAGCCTCGCAAGGCTTCGTCTTCCTTTGTTTCTTCACCCCCCTGCTTATTTCACCTTCTGCACCTATTGGGAACTCTCCAACATCTCAGATGAGGCGCAAGGAGAAATCAGGCCCTGTGGTGGTCCTGTCGGATCCCTGCATCGCCCCTGCCTTGCCCGCCTTCCAGTCACAGAGCCTGTCCTTCCTCGGCTTCCCACTCCCCCCCTACCCTACCCTCCCTTTCCTTCTCTCTAGTTTTCTCTGTGTCTTGCTCCAGGTGTAGGATGGAGGAGTCGCTAAACTTCACAAGACATCGCAGCACACTCACAAGGGAGCAGCACAGATAGGTGGTCTCACTCAGAAGAGTCCACAAAGCTCCATCTGTGGCTTTCAAAAAGACACCCTTCAATAGGACCCTGTCTTCCTCCCTGCCTCCCTCAACTTTCTAAACTGTGGGTAGATTTCTCTTAAAAGAGAACAACAAAGAACATTCTAATAGAAGCCAATTAATTACATAAATTCAACAGAAAAAGTCAGATGTGGTGATACATCTGTGATTCCAGAATCCTGGGAGGTTGAGGCAGAAGGATGCAAAGCTCAAGTGAACCTGAGCAACTTAGGGAAATCTTATCTCAAAATAAAATACGGAAAAGGACTGGAGATGTGGCTCAGTGCCAAGACCCTGGGCTCAATTTCCATCACTGCCCCCAAAATGTAAAAAAAATCACCAGAAAAGAAAAACAAATGTTTCTGATCAACAAAAATCTAACCTCTTCTGAGATGAGTTGCCACCTGCAAGTCCCAGTGAGAGGACCCCCTTCCGCAGTGCCACCTTCCTCCTCTATTGGGTACACACTCTGTGCAGGGGCGCAGGGCTCAGCACTTATTCTAGGCTTTTCTAGCTCTCCCTGGGGTAAACACATGGCCCCAACATTTGTTAGACAGCATTAACGAGTTAACCCTGGGTGGCAGAATTAAGGGAGATATGGGGGGATATTACAGGAATAATCTACTGACAATCAAGCTTCTGTCAATGTGGGATTTGAGAGGATAGAGATTTGTATCAGTAAACAGAGTCAAATCCCTAACATCTCTGCCTCATGCAATTCTGTCCAGACCCTTAGACCAGAAAGCCTGAGGACCATACTCTCAGAGGCTCCCGTCACACGGGAGGGTTGCTGGGGACACAGAAACCCCCTCCATCTGTGGACAGAGCATCAGGCCCCAGAAGCACATCCTGAATCGTGGTGATAATAATTTAGGAAAAGGTCAGGCTTCATCCAGGCACTTGACTGAGATTTACCAGGAAAGAGGGAAAGCGAAAGGATAAAGCATTAAATATCAAGCTGGTAACAGCTGGCTGCAAAGTCTGAAAAGGACATAATCTAAATAACATGACACTTGAGGCATCTGCTTCAGGGAAGCAGGAAGGCGAAGAGGGGAGTTTATTTTAGGGCACTGAAATGACCACAGGCCTGGAGCTGTTTCCTCCTGGGCATTATTTTTTCCATCTGCATAACAATCCCACAAGGTGTAGATAAGGAAAAGAGGCCTGGAGAGGCAGGAACAGCAACCCTAGAAGGAGTAAGAGAGGTAGCCAGGGCCGTACAACAGTTCCTATGAGTCCCTGCTGTCCTCCACTCCCCAGGAAACCATTTCCTGTCAGGGAAGGAAGTGAATACTTTCTAGTATGTTTATCTGCTGGGTTTTAAAACGAAAAAAAAAAAATCATACTTTCCTGACTCAGTATTTACACAAAAATTTTGTCTGGACAACTAAGGTAATTTCTGGATATACAGTTTCATTCCTTTTCCTCCTAGTACTTGGGTACTGAACCTAGCTAGGGCCTCCACGGTGAGCTAAATCCTCGTCCTTCTTTACAATTTTGAATCATGGTTTTGTTAACCCACTAAGTGGCCTACACTGGGCCCAACCTTTGCAGTTCTCCTGCTTCAGCCTCCCAGAGTGCTGGGTTTATAGTTGTGCAACACCATGCCCAGTTTGGCCCAGATAATTTTTCCAGCTGCTAAGTCAGCATTGAATTTTCCAGTGCATTTGTGGCAGTCGTATATTCCCACAGAAATGACACTGTATTAAAGCTTGAAAAAAATTAATATGTAGACAGTTTCAGGGATCTTTTATTTGTTCCCTGGCATAGTAGATCCTATCCTTAAAAAGCAGAAAAAATATGGGTCTCCTTTAATGAAAGGCTAATATCTTAGATTAAGAAAACTAAGCTATAAGTGAAATAAATAGGTCACAGATAGATACATATCGCATCTTTTCTCTGGTATGAGAAAATGAAGATGTAAATGAGTCCTAGCATTGTATGTTATATATTGTGAAATAGAAAATGCTCAATGTAAAATAGGGTGAAGGGGGAAATTTGATGATACTGTAACAAAAAAGTAAGGAAACAAATTTTATATATATGGGGGGGTGGTAGGGTGGGTGGGGCTATGGGAAAAAATGAGAATTAAGTTGTGTCTTATACTGGTACAAATCCCCATTATGGAGTGCAAGCATGATGTATATATTTAATGTACCAATAAAGATAATTAAAAAAAAAAAAGAAAACTAAGCTAATCAGAGCAGTTAATTTTTTTTATGTAATTATGTAAAGCTTCCACTTATGGTGCTTTACAATTAGTGAATTATTCAATTCTCCTAGGATCCCCACGAGGCAAGTTTGACTCTTGCTTCTACTTCACCAGCTAGAAACGTGAGGGACAGAGAGACAAATTGACTGACCTAGGTCTCACAGTCAGAGAGGCAGAGACAAGAAGGTATGTAGAAAGCAGACTGCCTGCGAGGCCGTGCTGTTAACCACGTGTGCTGTCCACCGTGTACCTGCCCACATGCTCTCTAACTTACGCTCACCTCTACCTTACGCAGCTGAAGCAGACTTGCCCAGCATTCATATAGCGGGGCCCAGGCCCTCTCTGATCCTGCTGACCGTACATGTCCTGTTTAGCCTAGCTTGCTCAGATTTTGGAGTCTCTCATTAATAATCAGTCAAATTAGCCAGGTGTGGTGGATTGTGTGTGTAATCCTCACACTGATAAACTGAGCCAGGAGGACTGCAATTTGAGCCCAGTCAGGGCAATTTATGGACTTTTGAGGCCTTGTCTGAAAATATAAACCATTAAACTTAAACAAAAAAGAGGAGTTGAGATCTGACTGTGAAGATGGTCAATTTGCTGTGCTGGAAAAAGAAAGAAGGAAGGCAGGAGAGAAAAGGAAGAAGATAAGACAGGAAAAGAAAAAAGTAGCTAAACTGACTCAACTCCATATATTTTTTTAAATTCCACACACTCTGATTTCTTAAAAAAATAATTATGTAAGATTATATATGGATCTCTATTTGACAGAAGGAGCTCCCAAAACAAAGTAAGAGCCAGATGCCAATGTCCAGCGGTACTCTGGGAGGTGCTTTGGAAAGGACCTCGGCTCTCCCATGACTCATCTTTTTTCTTGACTGCACAGACATCCTTGTGATGAATCTGATTAGGAAGTTGATAAAAATTACTTGTGTTCTGAAAAAGTTACTAGTAAAACTAGGTTTAAACTCTTATTATTGCTCTAATGAAACTATTTTTTTGTCTTGCTATTCAACATATAAAACACTGGTTTCTTGTTCCTGGACCACTGGGAGCAATGCGTTGGTAGCTTCTGTTAATGCTAGAAATGTGCATTTGTGAGAAATTCAGTCTTAAATTGATGGGTAAAGACAATTTTCTAAAAAATCAATTATCTCCTGTCTTCTTAACATTGAATGTCTTCTTTTTTTCTCCAGTTTTGCTGACTTATAATGATAATTAACCTTTGCACTTTCAATAAAGTCCTTGGAGTCTTGGGGTGGGCGTGGGGTTACCCAACTGTAGAGTTTACCCCCAGTTGAAATGGCCTTATGCCAAGTTCTGTAAAAGCTAATTTGTCCTCCAGTTTCTTAGCTTCTTGATTGCCCTTTTTTTTCTTTCTTTCTTTTCAAACCCTCACCCAAGAAAGAGATCATTTCTCGATAAGAACACATCCTAAAGAGAAAAACCTGATAAGGATACGACCCCAAATAAGATGCTCTGAAGCCCAGGAGGAAGATACTGACAAAGCTTCTCAGCTCTTCCTTCTCCATGAAATAAAAGTTAATGCTCTCCGACATTTCACTCTGCTTTTTGGAAACGTTTTAGTCACTCAGTTTTGTGACTGACATTTTGAAACTGTTTTCTCTTTCTCCCCTGACGAGAGCATTGTGGAACTTTCATTTTTATCAAAACATCTCAACTCTCTAAGACAGAAGATGCCTTTGTTATAGCTCTTATTCTCCTACATACATAGGTGATGCCGAGCACCTTTGGTGACCACCAGAGTGTATGTAAGATGCTCAGTCCAAGCCACACTTTCACCTAAGAAAGACACTGTGTCCAGGCTGCTTGTCCTCTGGGTTCTGGACGAACACCTTCCGAGTCATTTGAGAGTCCTTAAGGTTCTCAGAAGGGCAAAAATAATGGCCCATTAACACCAGAATATAAAAACTTAGGGAACTGTTCTGCCCAGCCTCACTGAATAATCTTCACAGATTTGCATGGCTTGTTTTTTACCTTAACCCCCTACCCCCACCAAGGCTCCGTTCTCACCTTCTCTCTGTTCTCACTCCTCACTCTTGCCCTGGGTACCTGGGGCCCTTCCATTTCCAAGCTCCCAGCTGTTTTGTCTTTACTTTGAGACCAGCTATTTTGTTGTGCTCAAAGTAAGCGATGCCTACCTGGATGTGATCATCTGGGTGTCCCTGAGTCACATCCAACTCCGCATGGACCGAATGGAGCTCAGCATCTCTAGGGCAGATCCCGGCACTCTGGGCTCCTGGCTCCAGCTCTGCCCGGGCTGCTCTCCCAGAAACTCTTCCATGTCTGCTGCCACTGCTGCTGGCCTGGTCTCAAGGCTCAGCCAGGGCCACTCTGCAGATAATGACTCTAAAAGCTTCTAAAACAGCTCCGAGACTCAAGAAGGATCTGTTTTCATGTAGCCCCCAGGAGGAGGGCTCTTGAAACCTAACCACAGAACACTTCTCAGCTCAAAATCCCTCACAGAAGTCCTCACACTTTAACATCTGTTTACGATGTGGACCCTGCCTACCCATCTCAGTCGTTAAAAATGAAGTTTCCAGAATGTATTTGGCTGGGGACGGAAGGAAGCACTTTCAAAGTCTCGAAAACAAAACATATTCAGCAAAACTAAAGGGAGAGCTTCGCACGGCTTCTGGACTTAATGCCTGCTTTTCCCTGGGCCTCACACGCCCTTCCTCCACTCCTTCTCCCTGTCCAGGTACTGTGTCTACAGAGCTTTCCAACGCCAGTGAATTTGCTGCTGTCTTTAAGGGACCCTTTTCTTCCCGCTACCACAATCTGAAGCTTCTAAGTGTCTCCTTCTCTCTCACCTTCTGCCTAGTTTCCAACTCTATTTTTTGGTTTCTCTGAAGAAATTTCAAGACCTTTGGGGCTTGGGACTCTCTAAGATTTCCCTGTTTCTATATACTCAGTACTTAGGGCCTTAGAAATATGTGCAGAATGTATGGCTCTTGCACAAGAGGGTGAAGTTTCTGAATTCATCCGCTTCGAAAACTCCTCTCTCCTCCCAACTGGAACATTGCACTGGAAAATCAGGTCCTCACTAGCCAGTTATTGAGAGCCCGCCCTCCTCAACATGGCAAAACAAAATATGACCACAGGAGAAGGCTCTGCGGAGCTCGTGCCCACACATTTTGAGGCCTGCGCTAAAATAAGCACACTAGTGTGTGGGACTCATCGCCCCACTGTGCTAGGAAACCCTCCCTCCTGTATTTAAAAATACACTTGTTTGGCTTGATTCTGGCTCCGCATTCCAGGCCTGTGTGAGTCACCGCCAAAGCATCCCATTAGCCTGCACCCCACTGATTGGCTTCCTTTGTGTGTTGGGGTGAGTCACAAGAGATGAGTCACAGCTCACGCTTATGACAGCAAGAGCTTGCTCTCCCTTTCTTTCCATTTCTCCTGTTTTGTGGGCTTTATTGGCACCTTTAAACACATCTAAGGGAGCCAGGGAAAGAGAGCATGGGGCAGCTTGCGAATGGCATTGCTTATTTTTAACAAGTAGCTGTGCTTGGAGTGGCTTTTATCGGAGCTGCACAGACTTGCCTTGGAGGCTTCATGCAGCAGCACTCACATTGCTTGCAGGAGTGTGCCCCCCACAACTGTCAGTCCTGGGGAGCAGGAGGGCTGGGGAGGGTGAGGCCCTGCTCGGCATCCCTCAGCAGGTGACACCCACCATCTCTTGGAGGTACTGGGATGCACTGTCTTGGTAATTACAACCAAAATGTGAAACATCCAAGAGACATTCGCAAGGCACCTTCCCCTTTTCCCAATGGAGGCCTAAAACTGCAGACAGCACTGAGTGACAGAAGTATCACAGTTTTTTGTATACATGGACCAATGATAAAGGTCAGGAGTTTCTATCATTTCACTTTCCAGCTTCTCTTTGTCATATCCTAATTGTCAGACTGACAACGCTTGCCCTTTGGGGCCATTATGAAGTAAAATAAGAGTTAGTGCATGCCTGTAATCCCAGCACCCTGCTCCCAGAGTCTGAGGCAAGAGGATCACATGTGGAAGCCCAGGCTGGGCAACTTAACACCTTGTTAAGACCCTGAGTCAAAATAAAAGATGAAAAAAGTGAAGGGATGTAGCTCAAGAGGAAAGCACAGGGCTCAATCTCCACTGAAAATAAATGGATAAAAACTTACTTTAACACAAGTACTGTGACACCACAATAGTTCATTTGATCCCCAAGACAGTGTCCAGGTGACAGATGGGTGACGGGAAGGGTACACTGGACAGAGGGATCAGATGCCAATGGGGACAGAGGGGGCTGGCGCGCAGTGTCAGGTAATTTAAACCTTTGGGCTTGTTTGCTTCTGTGATGTTCTATTTATCATTTCTGGAGCACAGTTGATGGTAAGTAACTGCAATTAAAGGAAAGGAAAGCTACAGATAATGGGAAACAACTATACCCTTTGGGGAGAAGGGGAAGGAGGCCAGAGTCTAGGGGAAGGGCAGGTTTATCTCCCTAGAGTAACTGAGATGGGGATGGGGCCAGCGGAAGGCTAAGATCGAATTCATTGTTCTGAACAAGTTTTTCCGTCACAGCGGTGTTGCAGGCATTCCATCTCAAATCCCATTTACACCCGGACTTGCGCTCCCTCGCTGCTGTCCTCCAGCAGACTCTGCGTGCACTTGTGTGGGGCGCCTGCAGTGACACACTTCCTATGTGCCATCAGGGATGGGGCAGTGGTGGTGAAGGAATGAAGGGAAGCAGAGCCTGGCTCAGTCCAAACTGCTCTGTTGTCCAGTGGATCTGGGCATGTTTGTGGTGTATTCTGCCTCTGCTTCAATAAAAGGGGCTGAAAATACCTGCCACCTACTCACTGCAGAGGCTCACGGCGAGGGTGGATGGTGTTCCCAGCACTCTGGGTGCAGAACAGCCCTTCATGAAAACAAAGATTTGTTATCAGCAACATTAAGTGCAAAGAAAGCAAAGCCAGTGTCAGGAACACGTGGAGAGGATTAAAACACCACAGGCATTGGAGTGTAACTTTCTTTTCTTTTCTTTTCCTTTTTTTTTCAGACAAGGTCTCACTTTTATAGTTCAGGCTGGCCCTGAGCTCAGCCTTGAACTCATAGCAATCTTCCTGCCTCTGCCTCCTCAGTGCTGGGATTACAGGTGTGAGTCACCACACCCAGTACTGTGGTATGTGGTTCTGATTGCTGGTGGGAGTGATCTCCACACCTGGCATTGTTGTATGTGGTTACTGGGGATCCAACCCAGGCCTTGCACTTGCAAGGTAGGCGCTGGAACCACTGAGCTAAATCCCTGGCTCACTTGAGTGTAACTTTCCAGTTAAATGGTACTGCCCACGTGGGTCTCAGTGTTCATCCTTGGGACCAGGTTTGTAGGAATGCAGGGTGCACGGATCTAGGAAAGAGAGGGATGGAGTAGTGTCTGTGATGGCCAAAGATCTTCATAAAACATGAGAAAAGGATTGCATGAATAGAATTGATCCTTAGAAACCAGAAAGCCAAGATAACATGTGGAGGACAGGAATGCTCTTCCAAGTCCAAGGCTACAAATTGGTGGCCCGAAACATTCACTGTTGTGGTATAAAGACTGCAGAAATGGATGGACAGTTCCTGAGTACAGTGGACCCTCGAGTTACAAACTGGATAGATTCCCAAGGGCTGGTTGATTGCAAATTCATGATAAGTCAATATAGCTGAGAATCTGGATGATTTCCTGGGTACATGCTAGACATAACAAGAGGCAGATGAATCTTCTATTAACCAAGTTAACCCAAGTTGTAACTTGGCTGGTTGTAACTTGAGAGTCTACATATTCTGAGTTAGATCTGACACATGAGAGGAAGCACCATGTAGGAGACATTAGACTGATGTTCACAGCACTCAAATTATAGCTCCTCTGTGGTTAAAAAAAATAGATGCATGCTTTGGGGAAGAAATATTTAATTTCCAAAAACTCCCAGTTAGAGAGGCAAAAGGGAAAACATACATTAGTATGAACTGAGCTATATCTCCTGAAATGCAATGCCGAAATCCCAACATGTAACTATACTTGGAGATGGGGCCTTGAACAGGGTAATTAGGGTAAAACAACATGACTGGTATCTTTCTAAAGTTAGGACAGAGGCACACAGAGGAAAGACCACATGAAGTGTCAGGGAAAGATGGCATCTACAACCAAGGAGAAGTCTCTAAGGGGAAACCACCTCTGGTAACACTCTGATCTTGGCCGTCTAGTTTCAGAATTGTGAAAAAAATAAATTTCTGACCTTTAGACCATTCACTCTGTGGCACTGTGACAGCCAACCTAGCAAACTAGGATGTACAAAATACCTGCAATACACACAGAATAGTACCTTTGGTTTTGTTCCAATGTCAGGTTGATTATAGCTGACCTTAGACTAAGAAATGACAGTGTGTCAGGAGATGATTCACAAAGAGAACTGCACATTTTAGTTATGGGATTTTCTTTTTAAAATAGATGAAAGATATTGGTGATGAAGGGAAGCTCCTATCAATCTCCCATCCACTTCCCACCATTTGGATTACCATGTAAGGGAAGGACAGAAAACAAATTATCAAGCAACTGTACATGGCATCTTGGGAGAGGGAGGCAAAATGATCACAAATGTGAGCTCTGCTTCCATGACTTACTAAAACCTTGTCTTAAGGTGGGAAAAATGGGTGATAGTGAAGATTATGGGGATGTAGCCAAGTGAGAAGTTCCTATATCCATCCAATCCGCAGCCCCATGACAAACAGAAATACAATACTTTTTAAAAATAAAAATCATATGCAAGAAAAGACAAAAGAAACAAGGTCATTTTGCAGCCTTAGTTTCCAGGAGTCACTGAAGAAAGAAGCAGCCTAGAGAAACATGAGGTTCAGGGAGAGGGAAAACTGTGATGTCAGGGTGTGGGGAATGAAATCTGATGGTGATAAACACCAAAGCACACGCTTCAGCTCCCAAGGAGAACTATACAGGAAGACACTGAAAGTCATTTTGCAGAATTTGCTGCACTCACTACTGAAGCACACAATAAATAAAATGGCAGCTCTCCTACTACAAGCTGAGAAGAAGCCATTTACTGTTTTAACAAAAGAAAATCTGCAACCCAATACCAGGAGTTCCGGTGCTTGGTGTGGGAGAGTCACACGTGCTCTTCTGTTGTTTTCCATAATTTTAAAAGCTTTTGTTTATTTGAGGCTGATATTTACATTTGCATCTCCTTCCTGCAGTCAGTCAACATCTGATTGGCCCTTCTCTTCCTGAGTTCCAATCTACTGTGTCTACTAACTTCATGGCAGAAGAATTTGGAAAAATTATTCAGCTACTTCCCAGAATTCCTCTTCTCTCACATCATGGACTTAGTGAGCACCACTAGGGGTAAAGAAAAGCAGGCTGGGAAAAATACACTTCAACAATACAACCCACAAAATCTCGTTTTAGACAGACCTCTCGCATTCCAAATGCAGGTGTTTTTGTTAGAAGATAACTGTTGAGTGGATGAGACTGAGATATAAGCACAGATGTCTTCAAGATATAGTTAGTTTGGGCAGCTCAAACCCTAAATGTTAATACTGCATTATAGCCAAGACATGCCACTGGAATGACCCCACCTGAAAACTGCAACATAAGAGTCTGTGTTTGAGTGGATCCACTTACTCTGGCCATTAGCCCTCATATCACAAAAAGGTATTTTCCCTAACTGTCCTCTGAGGCTCGATGTTTTCCTACCAGAGCGCCAGACACAGATGGCTTCAATGAAAGCCAAACAATACGAGCATCAGCCACAACCCTTGGGCAACATCTGCCCTGCGGCTTCCAGCTCATCCTCTGCTTGCTCTTCCAACGTTTCCACAGCTGGTTTGGCCAGTGGTTGACTTTTTCCTATCTCTGTGGCCTCACCTGATAGACACAAGGTATAGCAGCTGCAGTCGTCCTGCCCCTAGCTCCCTGGGGTCACTGACCTTTGCCTATGTAGTACTTGCATTTCCCACAATTGCTACTTTTATTTCAGTGGAACTAAAGGTATAGACTGAGGAACTCCATTCCTGCTGTGATCCAGAGGCTGGTTACATTTTGGGAAGGACTTTCTAATTTCCTTGGTTATTATTCTTTCTGAATATTCTCAGCCTAACTAGGACCTTGAATTCTCAGTAGCAGAAGGTACTGCTCTCTCTAAGGAAGGACCAGGTGCTCTGCCCAGAGATCTTCCTTCTAAGACATTTTCAGACTTAATGTGTGCATGGTTGATGTAACAAAATACCATAAACTGGGAATTCAAAAATCAGAAATATATTTTCTCACAGATGCTGGAGTTCTAAGAAGAGGGTTTGGTGATCACCTTCCTCTTGCTCTAAGGACCACAATCTCTTTTCTTCTAAGGGCACTAATGCTTTTTTTTTTTGAGGGCCACATCCTCTAGAACTCATCCACACCTAATTTCCTCCCAAGGTCTCCATCTACAAGAACTACCTTCCTGGCAATTTGGACTTCAACACATATTGGTAGAAGGGCAAACACAAACTCTTAGGAAACTCAGGGATTCTTGTTTTTTGCTTCAAAGAATTAGACAAAGCTCCACATAATGTTTCGCAGAACGGCTGCTAGAAATACACATGACTCAGTTTGTAGTGACAGCTGCACATGTACACACAGGCTCACAAAGGGACAGCCCTTCCTACCATATATCAAGGAGTGGAAAACACAGATTGTAACACACTGTGGTATGTGGGGAAGTGGTTTGATCTGTTTCAAAACAGTGATGTTCTTTCCCTAGTGAGAGACATATTGTCTCCAATCTCCTAGGACTCCCTTAGCACTGAGCCCAGGGCTAGGCAACAGGAGATAGATGTTTCTGTGCTCCCTGGATCCATGTGCGATGCCTAATGCTCTAGGTAGGTTGGACATTAGTACAGTGCCTCTACTTCTTTCCCCAGGAAAATAGAGAATGAGTCTCCCATTCCAGTTCACCCTGATATGAACATAACAGCAAGCAGAAATGAAGTGCTAAGGGGCAATTTTGACTTTTCTGTTTAGCTCATCATAAATAAGCACTAAAGAAGCTCACAGGCCCACTCAGCATCACTAGGGGATTAAGAGGGCAAGGATGCCAGGGAAGCCTTGTATAGCCTCTTGCTGGGAAAATCCAATTGCCTAATCCAGTCTGGACCCTATTTCTCTTCCTACTATTGACAGCCAGAACTTGCAATTCATATGGCTTATTTAGATCCATAAAAATCTGAAGTTCTACTTGTTTGTTGATATTCATTTTCTTTAGTCCATAATCAACATCATGTTGCTTTAACTTAGAATGTTGGCAGCAACCTAGAATAACTGGGAATGTAAAGATTTAAAATTTCTTCACTTCACTTGGGAAAGGTATTGTTGGGTTGGGGATTTAGTGCAGCAGCACCTGGCTTGTCCAACAAGCACAAGTCTTGAGTTTGATCCTGGTACCAAAATTTAAAAAAAAAAGAAGGGTTCTGCATTACAGTGGTGCCTGGCAGAACCTTCGGTGCAAGTTGAGCACTTGCCAGGGGCCATGGTGATGCAGTAACTGAATTTGAATTTTTATTTGTTTCTACATAATTCAAACCTAAGCGAGTATTTGATACACTGGTCAGCACTGTTTTAAGAAGAGGGATGTACAGTGCAGACACTTACTACCAGACAGACTCACATACACATGCTGTGGGATCTTTTCCTTGTCCTGTTCCTTAGGGTTAACAGTTTTACAGGTGGCTTTGTTAGGAATTTAATATTTTAATTTATATTTAATATTTAATATTAATAATAATATTTTAATTTTGTTGTGTATTAGGTCTTCCAGTGGAAGATAACAGGCTATCACTATGACAGAAACATTATGCAACACAAAAATAGCAGGAGTTCAAACATCAGGATACATGGCTGTTTTTTGTGTACATGTACACTGTGAACGTGCTTATGTGAGGGATGGCAAATCCCTGTTACTGTCCAAGATATGTTGCTTACAGTGTACCATGGAATACAAACAGCCAGTCTCAAGCTGGAACTAGTGTGTATTTCATCAGCTACGGTGCTTAATGCCTTTTAGTGTATTATCATTTTAATGAGAGATAGGAGAAAGCGTGTAGTTTATCACCCAACATGTGGTTATAAGAAGCATGCCTCCTTTAGTCTTGTCTTGTTACAATTCTATATTCTAAAAGCTGTATGAGACCTGGAAGTTGGAGAGATCAAAGTAAAAAGCAGCATATACAATAGGTAATATGAACATTCTATATAGGAAAGGAAGGAAGGAAAATCTACACTTGGACACATTGTTGCACTGACCTTGGTAATACCTATAAAGTCCACAGAGGAAAGAAACAACAACAAGATTAATGTGATCATCTATCATTTTACAGCCATAAGCCTGAACAATGCAAAGGCCTTATTCATCATGGACAGACTAGGGACAGATGAGGTCTATTTTCAGACAGCAAGGTCTTCGCCTACTTGGCTGGTGCTCTGTGGGCTCCCAAATTAGGACTGAGACAATGCATGTGTTGACAGGTATAGGCAGTTGGTCAAAGGGAAGACTCCGGGGGCAGCTTACTCATGAGGCCTGAGACTGTCCAATTACTTGGGTCCAGTCTATTAATTACATTCCCTACTGTATGATCATATTTCTTCTTTATATGTGTGCTTACTGCTCATTGGCCACCTCTACACACTCACAAGATCCATTTGAATATTTTACTTTAATCCTCTTTCCCCAGAACATTGGAACCAGAATGAAGGAGTAGAGATCAGGGCAAAGACACTATTTGTTCAGGGAGAGAAAATTAATTAGTTTGTGACATGAATCTAGGATAAATTGGTGAGTTGATGTTGAAGGTAGAGCTCCTGAAACACTGGCTTGGCAAGTAGGGTGATAACAGGAGTATCAGGCTGGGGTATCACTCAGGGGTAGAGAACTTGTCCTGGACAGACAAGGCCCTGGGGGCACACCACAGCAACACACACTCACAGTAACACACACATGGATGTGCAAAAGGGAAAAAAGCAAAACATATAAATAAGAAAATATGAGTAACAAGTTATACACAGCAGTGAGCTGATAGCAGGAACAAACTTTTGTTAGAATGCCAACCACAGCCAGGAACACTCTGTAACTGAAGCACTGTCCACCAAGTTACATCCTGGTGTGGTTAGCACAACCAAAGGTGAGGTGGTGGCACCTGGCTGTGACTTCAGCACTACAAGATCTTGAGCCAGAGTGTAAGTTCAAGTACACCTTGGGCAATTTAGCAGTTTGGTGAGCAAGCCCCATCTCAATATAAAAATATAAAAAGGGGGCCAGGAATTTAACTCAGTGATTCTGGCATCTGCCTGGCAAGTGCAAGGTTCTGAGTTCATTTCCTAGTAACCACATATCACAATGCTGGGCATGGTGGCTCATGCCTTCAATCGCAGCACTCAAGAGGCAGAAGCAGTGGGATTGCTGCAAGTTCGAGGCTGGCCTGGGATACACAGTGAGTTCGGGGTCAGCCTGAACTACAAAGCAAGACCCTGCCTCAACCAAAACAAAACATATAAAAAAGAGAAAGGGAGCTGGGATGTAGTTCAGTGCAAAGGTCCTGGGTTCAGTCCCTATACCCCCACCCCCCAAAAAAGTGCACACCTAAGTGTTCATAGGCTATCTGTCTCCATCTGTGCGTGTCCCACGGACACCACTGCACCGCTGCAGCCCCTTCTCCGCATAGCACCCACAGTGATACCTTAAGATGCAGCACGAAGTGGTGCTTCCCTGCACCGAACAGCATGCTTGTCACAAGTAGCATGTGACCTACTCAGACATCCCTCTAGAAGTCCTAGATGTGACTCCCAAAAGCCTCTGGCTTCCCACCTCACCCAACACCAAAGCAGGCACCCTGGCCTGCTTTGTCGCTGTTGCTATGAATCTACTTCCAACTGGAAGGATTTCCTGCCACCATGAATCTACTTCCGACTGGAAGGATTTCCTGCCACTGTTCCCTCATCCAGGAATTCTCCTTATGCCAGCATGGCTACTTTCCTTTTGATACTAAGATTTCTACGTCAATGTGACCAGAAGTCCTTCCTGGGTCAACAAGTATCGCCATGTTCAGTTCTGCACAGTACACTTCCTGGGATAGATTATTTTCTTCTTTGTAGGTTGTAAACACCGATCTCCACGCATCTGAATGGAGCACCATCTCAGCAGGGCTGCTGTATATGGCTCACTGTGTGTCCACTTCTGGGGCCAGTGCTGGGGACCTAGGCAGGACTGAATGTGTGTCTGATGCCCTCAGACTCACCATGGCAGCCACTGGGTCCTCATTCCAAGTCTCCCTCCCTTGGAACCATTCCTGAAACAAAAAGCCAGCAAGAGAAAAGGGCTGGGGCTGTCTTCTCCTAGCTGATATGGTAGAAAGCTTCCACAGGGGGATCACTGGGCCTAGCGGCTCTCTCTCTCTGCTCCCAGGAATCTATGAATATCTATGAATGGCTGCCTGGGCAGCAGGCCTCAAGCTCTCTGCAGTTAGAACCACCTGCCTCTGAAATACGCTGGTGGCAGAGGAAATAGACATACGCATGTTGCCTAAGGCATGGAGGAGAGGACCACAGAGGGTGCGTGGGAGTTTTGTGTAGGGTAGTACAGATGACCTGCCCATAATGTTGCCTGCATGGGAGGGAGGGAGAGAGAGAGAGAGAGAGGGAGAGAAAGAGAGAGAGACAGAGAGAGAGAGAGGTGTGCATGCACGTGTGCCCAAAGCACTGTCCATAAAAAGTGATAGATTTGATTGTGTGCAAATTATATCTCAATAAATTTAATCACAAAAGCATACCGATGTCTTGGTCTATGCCTGGATGAATTAAGTCAGGAAACCAGAGATGAGTCAGGACAGGGGCCTTATTTAAAATTTTCCACTGATTCCAGTGTGCAGGCAAGATTGGCAAAGATGCAATCCTCAGACTTGCAAGGGAAGAAAACCACAGAGAGAAGAAAAAATGGGCACAGAAGGAATAGGGCTGCAGGCCCGCTCCGCTGCCTGCCAGGGACACCGAGGGTAGGGCCTGGTGGGCTGCTCCATGCAGAGGGCCCGAGGCCCAGGGTCACTTCTCTTTTCCTTTTAAGTAAACAGTGAGCAGATTCCAGAGAAAGAATGAAGCCTGGGTGTTATCGCTAAGAAAAACACAAAAGGAAGAAGAGCTCTAAAGTCCCTTTATTTTTTAAAATGAAGAACTATAATAAAGAGGGATTTTTTTTGGTAACACAGTAAATACGTAACTCTTGGGCCCGATGTGGGAACACTCCGGAAATGGATGGGCTCCTCGGAGTGAACGCTCCACACTGAGATAGTGGCTCCTGCCCAGCACGGTGGAGGCCTGACCTTGGGCCTGATGTCTCCGGAAGCCTGTGACCTTCTACCATCAGCTGGAACACAGTTCCAGTTATTGAACTGTCTGATGTCTCTCAGTTTTATGAAGATGATTTCATAGACCATCTCCAAACCCTTCTCCGAGTTCGACACTTTGAGACACAGCAAGAGCCTCGGTCTGCATGCTGCTCTCCACTGGTTCCCTGGACTCAATCTCACTGTCACTATTTTTACAAGAGGCATCTTCACCTCTGTGATCATGATGAATACACAACACCCCCAAATTACTAAAAGCACTACACATTTTCCACAATCTATCTCCAAGACTTATTCTTAAATTTCAATGAAATGTCCACTGTTTATGGATATGCATTCATTCTTCACAACAGTCTATGGTAATAATAAAATGCTTAGAAATGTGGGTGAAGGGAAAAACCAGTAAGTATGAATGAGAGAAGAAATGCTAGAAGTGATACGCCAGGGTACGGTTAATACTCTTCCATGTACTGGGGCTGCACTGGGTTATTTTTAAAATCTCCATACTAAGTTTTGCCTGTGTTTTGCTTGGATAAAACGGTCACCTAACTGAGTTCTGGGATGGAGTTCACATTCCATTTCTAAGAGTAAGGAGCTTAATACACAGAGACACACAGAGATATTCACATTGCATCCTGGGGCTGAGATTGTGATCACCTACAGTATACATCAGTGACCAAAGGTACCATGGCATTGTGGGTGAGACTGTGTAATCGGGACAATAGGTAAAAACAAAGAAAATCTGAATAAAAGGTAGACTTTAATTCATATTACCATTATTAATGGTAACAAACATAATAGATGAGCAGAAACTGTTAATAGGAAAAACAAGGTACAAGATTTGAGACCGGTCTGTGACATTTTTGCATTTTTCTTAAAATCTCACCAGTATAAAGTTTCACTGAATACATGGTGTTACAAGAATGTTAGCATTTGCCTTCTTTACTTACTTGTTGCCCCAAACTAACGATGAATTATCCAAAAATATCTGTTTCACAAAACATAATAGCTCCAAAGTCTTTAAAAATGCTTTTTATTTTTTCCCTCTTTGCTCACTGCTTTTGCTCTGCAACAATTTCCCTTCTCCTTCTTTTCCCATAAACTTTAGTATGGAAGAAGTAAAAAAAAAAAAATCACTTATTTGAACTTGAGAGGAGCATGACTTAAGCTTTTATATCTTTATGTGATGATACATTCCAGAAAGGAACAAGAGAAAAGGAAATCAGTTACATAAAGTTCCTCTTCTTAGATCCTCTAGAACTGTGAACCAGTGTATATTTCTGTGATAGTGTTCTGTTAGCAGTATCTTGCAGTTAACAAAGCATTTACACAGATGAGAGGTTTGGGATTACCCCTACCTTGTGAGCCCTAGAGTTAAGGTAAGACCTTCCTTGTGTTTGCTTTCTCCAAATTCCATCACCTCTTTTCCACCACACCTGCCTCCCTGCATTATGCCCATGGCAGTTTCTCACCCAAGTCTAAATCTGTCCTAAGGGCATCAGCACCGTGTCCACCTGCATGAGCACAGCACCCTCTGCTTCCTGAGCAAATACAAGCCTACAGCCCGCTAATCTTTCTCTGTCACCTAGAACATGTATTTTCCTTGTATTCTTTTAAGATTGTAGAGGCTGTCAAACTAGCAAGTAATTATACACAGTCTCAACGGACTAACTCAGGCCTAGTCTCTAAAGGACAGAACCTGTTTCTATGTGTACAAGATCATGTTTGTTAGACTGTCACAGACGATCCTCCCGAGGCATCTTAGCATTTTCCACAAAAGGATACCCAAGATGTCAGATAGCACTCACTGATGTGAGAAAAAGGAGGTTGGGAAAGGTGGCCCTGTGACCTTCTTGCCAGAGAGTGAAAGTGTGGAAATGTCCCCCTGGGTTTCAAGTCAGGCCAGCAAGGAACCCCAGTGTGACTGCTCTCATTGGACCACAGGTCTAAAATTTTTGTTTGGATAGGTTTCAACCTTCCAATAAGGGAATGGGAATGATGGAAATGCAACAAAACAGAAGGAAATCAAAGCACGAGACAAGCAAAGAACGAAGTCTGTGTCTGTAGTTATCCCTAACTCATGGTGGGATCAAGGAGGGACAACGATTTGTGACTCACACCAGACTGCGTCAAAGTGGATCTTTCAAAGATCAAAGGAATTTCCAGAGCACAATAACAGCTGGCACACATTCGCTTTCTTACTTTCTAAAGGAAACCTGAGAACTTTGATTAATTCAGTACAAAGCACACAGAGATTCTCAAGATCCTTTCAAGCTTAGGAAGGGGACCTGGATCCAATTTTCCCTCCTTGAAGTGCCTGCATTACTGCGGATTGTTGAGAGAGGACTGTTCTGCTTGCGGAAGAGATGCCAGTGCCCTCCCTACCAGCTGGGACAATCAAACCCATCTCCAGGTCGCACGGCCCTCTGGTGTAGAACCACTTTGCCTGTGAGGATGGATTTATGCCTTAAAACCTGGCCAGAAACTTACTGATTATAAACTCACAAAATAAATCTCCTTGAATGAGAAAAACAAAATGATTTCTTTGCATGACAGTGACCAATTCTGCCTCTTTTATAAGTGGGTAAATAAAAACTGTCTTCCTGAGCAGCTGCTCTGTGGTTATGATTATCCTGATGCTCGGGATACTGAAACACACTCCTGTCCTACAGGGTAGGTGCTTTCTCTTAGGATCCATTCCCTGTTGGTACAGAAGATCATTCTAAAACCAAGGCCTGCCTGAGTGGGAAGCACCTCATGTATTTTATTCTTGGTAATGGACGAAATAAGCAAAAGTATGAATGTTTGAAAAGTGTCACAGAAAGACTTGCAAGCATCTCAGAAGACAATCAGAGTGACTCCTTAGTCAAATCCTTTCACATAGTCAAGGTGTTCTGCTGTGTGTTGTTTCACCTTGGGGTCCTATAAAAAAACAGGGCTTAAGGTCAGTTGGCGCTCCTCATCCTCTGGTTATGTGCCTCAGATTCCATTAACCACAGAGGGAAAATGTTCAGAAGAAAACCCTGCATCTTAATGAACTTTACAGGTTTTTTCTTGTTATTATTTCCTAAAGACAACAGTACAACAATTGTTGACATGATATTTACATTATGTTAGATGTTATAGGTGACCTGGAGATGATTTAAAGTACACAGAAGTTGGGGCCAGGGGTTTGGCTCAGTGGTTCCGGCACCTGTCTTGTAAGCGCAAGGACCTGGGTTCGATCCCTGGTTAACCACATACAATACGGGGTGTGGAGACTCACGCTCAGCAGCAACCAGTACCACATACCACAGGGAGGATTGCTGTGATGTGAGTTTGAGGCTGAGCTCAGGGCCAGCCGAACCACAAAGTGAGACTCTGTCTCAAAAAAAAAAAGGGGGGGGGGCCAGGGATTTAGCTCAGTGGTTCTGGCACCTGTCTTGCAAGTGCTAGGACCCGGGTTCGATCCCCAGTAACCACATACTATACTGAGCGTGGAGACTCATGCCCAGCAACAACCAGTGTCACATACCACAGTGCCGGGCGTGGTGACTCACGCCTGTAATCCCAGCACTTGGGAGGCAGAGGTAGGAGGATTGCTGTGATGTGAGTTGGAGGCTGAGCTTAGGGCTGGCCTGAACTACAAAGTGAGACCCTCTCTCAAAAAACCTAAAAAAAAAAAAAGAAATTTTTGGACAAAATCCTATTGGTCCATTACATCTCATACTTGCTGAAAGGTTTGGATCCCATTTCCTGATACGGGCAGCTTTTCACCTCTTTCACAGACAGAATAAGGTGTACACAGATGTTCTCAATGAGCCTAGTGAAGTTTTGTATTTAGACAGACCCACAAATAGTACTGCCTTGCTGTTCTCCATTCTGGTCATAACTTGGTACAATTTGTATTTAGTTATTGTTAAATGTTCTTTATCTTCCTACTGATATGTCAGCTTTTAAAGTCGAAACTATTGCAACTTGTGAAGCAATAATTGCTAAGTGCCACCTGAACTCAGAACATGAAACACCTTGAGGACTCCTGGCTCAGCTCTTTGGGAGAATTTTCTTCTGTCCACATCAACCCATGGAAAGACCATTCTGCTATAGAATGGACTCAGTCAGTGGCCCCTTTGAATTAAAGCCCAATGGTGAGCCCGCCATCATTTTTCTTCAGTTAAGCTTTCCTCTTCTAAGGGGAACCAAGGCCAAAAATGCTCAACTTGCCTGAAGAACTTATAAATTGTGTCCGATTTCTAACCCCTTCACTTAAGTGAATTTGTTGATTTTTCCTCAGTTTAGACCATGGAATGGGTGAACAAAGAGAAGCTCTTTGAGGAAACATAGTATAATCAGATGTTTCTTTTCAATACAATTTGGGTAAAGAAATAGTTATCAATATATCAATATTTTTACTTCTCCCAGGTAACGAGCACTGAAGAAGAGTTTTCTAACAATGAAGCATGCTGGTAGGTATTTACAGACAGATCTTCTTGTAACAGGTTTGCTGATTACCATGGGAGAGTGGAAGAACTGAGATGCAGAGACAGCGAGTGGTCTCCTTAGGGGCATTCAACTATAAATACACCTCCATGAATGTCTTGGCCCAACTTGCTTTCTCTTTCCTAACTGTGCAATTGGAGAACACCATCTTTCATCCCTTGGAATATTGAGCAAGTTTACTAAGACAGGGTTCACATACTACAAAATTAACCCAGTTGAGTATATAAGTCTATAGAGGTCACTCTATCCTAGAAGCTGAGCACTAATACTGTAATCTATTTTTAGAACATTTGTACCAAAACAAAATAACAATTCATATCCATTGACAATTCCTCTCTACCTACTTTTGGATTTAAAGTTTATTTCCCTATCTTGCATCATTTAGACATTAGAAAAGACAGCATCGAGCTTACAAAATTTTAGGGTGCATATCACATCAACCTGGCTATCTTTGCCTATCCCATTGTGGCTTCTTTGGGGGACTTGTTTGATCTTTTTCTTTTCTGTAGAAAAGCAGATGAAAGAGAGCTTAGGCCAACAGCCTTTTCTGTCATGCTCAATCATGGAACTGGGTAGAGCTGCCCCCTTGTAGACTCTTTTCAGGAGTGGATGGTTCAATCACCAACTTAAAAGTGCAGCTACAGGACTTTCAGAGCATGCGAGTAAGAGCTAGTGTTGGAGCATTCTGACATTGTCAGGAATAAAACTTATATCCTAGTTGTATCTTTTAGGTAATGCTTATCACAACCTTGAAAAAGTCAACAGCAACTATACCCTATCATAGTCAAGTGCCTTACAGCACTCTTAAGAGGTCATTCATACAAACGTGGAGATCTAAAGTACAGCAAGAGAATTATATTTATTATTATACTATGTCCTGAAAATTCATTAAGAAAGGAGATTTTGGGTGCATTTACCACATACACACATGGGGAAGGGATGACTACATGCAACAAGAAATATTGCTGGCTGCCTATATATATGTGTGTTTTGGCATGCTGTATGTAATATATATAGTGTCATGTTGTACATCTTATTGTATAAAACTAAAAAAAAATCTATTTGATAGATGTGGAAACCAAGTTCAAAGACTGACTAATTTGAAATATTTTTATCATTATCTCCTCTTTACTTCAGGGGAAGAACATAAAATATTTGTAGCTGATACTTAGTTTGTTCCAACTGAGATTTAGCCACCACATAGAAAGGCAATTTTGACCCAGACTACAGTCCAGAGAGAGGGTCTGGTTTTCTTCCAGAGCACTGTGGAAGATGCCCTGCTTTAACTGGCAGTTTCCCATGGGAATTCTTCAATTCCTGTGTTTATCTTCCTCCCCCCCCCCCCCGGCAAATACAGACTGCTTGATCTTCATAACTTTGTGACACTGTTTTCTTTATGCAGATCATAACTTTGCAAAGAATTGCAATATTAAGGGGATGAGGAACAATGAGAAATGGTCCTCATCTAATTGGCCTCCTGAACAAGCTGCATGAAATATGCTAATCTGAGCCTTTCAAAAGAACACTGGGACACCTTGACTCTGGAGAATATTTCAGGAAAAAAAAAACTTCAAGAGAATTACTCAATAAATGGACTGCTTCCTTAATGACTTCTCAATTTGAAATTTTTTTTCTAAGACTTATTAATGTCTCACCTTGAGTTTGACTAGATGTTAAACAACTCTTCCAAATTATGAAAGACTCTTAAGTTTTTCACTCAAGCCTCTTTATATAAAATATTATTGAATCACAGACTCTCATTGGATGAGTGCTGATGATGAAAGTTCTACTTGTTATGCTAACTGAAATTCTGTTTGTACTTTCTCCCTTATCTCAGAGATATTTTTTTCTCTCTTCCTACCAAACTCACATGAATCATGGAAACCATTTACTAAGTGAATAATTGGGCATAGAAATGTTCTGTAAATTATAACCAGTGAAGTACTTTGAATGAATCCTTTCCTCAAGGAATTTTTTCCATTAAAATCTGGCTATATAATTTATGAGCCTGAAGTGGTTTGTGTTCTGTGCGGGATTTTATACATATAAGTTAATTTGTCATTAAGTCATGGAAGTTCTCAGACTTTTCCTTCCCTTATGAGTCACACTTTTTTCTTTTCTTTAGCAGCTCTTACTCTTTCATTTTAAGTCTGAGGTTTCCAAGATCCTCTCAACTTTTTTCAGGCACAGATCCCAGGCCTCATGGGAGCCAATGGTCCCATCAGCAATTTCTCCCTGTTTGAGGCCCTGGAAAAAGGAAGAAGTGTGCTCTCCGATGTCCGGCAGTACTCTGCTCTCCCTTGCACAATATCTATCCTGCACAGCTCAATCTTGTTTTCAAGATATGATGCCCACATTGTACTTCTGCTTGGCATCTGAAGAACTTTACTCAATCATTTTCATTTCATCCAAATCCACTTTCAAGAACTGGTATCTCCAGCCACCAAGAACAGTGTATTTTGTATACACAGGAGAAAACAAAAGCTCATAGAAAAACACCTGATGTTTGTATGTACCTTACCAGCAGCCTCATCAAACCCTTACAGCTCTCTTTCTCAGGCAGAAACCCATCATATCTAATGTTTGCCTTCATGTCTACATTTACTAAGAATCAAGGAACAAGTATCATGAGATGACAGGAAGTATAGCTGCTTAGTAAGTCAATATAGATCTATGAATGAGATATTTTTCTGCTGTAGCTCTCACTCAAGTCTCTTGAATAACTTATCTTAGGAAAGCATAAGGAAAAAGCAAGTTAGTCTGGGAGAGTCTGATAAGCTGTTCCTCTATTCAGCACCAAGGAGAGCACCAATCCCAGGTTCTGTTTGTCTGAGGTTCCCTCAAGGGGTAATCCAACCATTTATCTAACCACTTACACAAAGAAAGCAGGATACAACTGTCAGCAGTTTATGGAATGTTCCACTGACAACTTGGAATTAGGTGTACACGAAGAAGAAAGAACCCAGCTGATCTCCTACCCTTACTTTTGTTAGAACATTGCTCCAAGAATCATTTAAAAACATGGGGAAAATCCATTTAAAAATATCCTTCTGGTCATATATTTTTTAAATAAGTTAATATATATGCACAAAGAGAAAATACGATGAGAAAATTCTAACCTTGGCTTAGCAACCTCCACTACAATGGTCATGTAGTGGTTAGAACAAATTTTATTTGTTCAAAGGACAAAAGCACAACTTGCCTGGTTTCCTAAGACTCCCAAACACATCAGGTTTAGTTTATCCCTAGAGTAATATGCACTAAGTTCAGGCTCTCTTCCCATCACAGTTCTTGAACTACTAGAAGAGAGTTATTGTGTTTCTTCCTAGCCTTGTCTCCACAAGGTGAATCATACACCATTTCACTATTACTTCAAGACATCATTACTGTCTTCTGAGTACACTTCTACTTGCTAACACCTCTTTTAAAATATGTATGCCAGAAAAATCCCTTTTACCTCAGCATATTCAGAAGCAAGTGTATCAGTTTCCTTCTTGGTCTGGAAACCGTAATGTAATCGTGTACTGTGCTGATTTTACTTAATAGTCATTGACCACAGGTACAGACTGACCAAGCTGTCAACTTAAATTCTCAGGGGTTTTACTCAGAGTTATATAGATCAAACTCTTCTCAGTTCTACACTTGTTCGTCCAACATTAGAAGTCTGAGTGCAGAATTCTACTAGGAGTAAGCTAATTTGATATTTGCCGCATGGTTTCAGTTTATTAGGACATTACAAATCTTTAAGGATGAAATACTCTTCTTGGTTTTGAGGTATTTCAAAAGAAAAATTCTGTTGAGTGAAATTTGCCCTCTTTTATTCGGAAGGTAGATTCAAATCTTCAAAGTTACACAGCCGTGAACAGAGCAAAGATCCTTCTACAGAACGCATTCTAAGAAACTCTCAAAACATGTCCGTGCCCACACTCTGACATACAATATGTAGAGCACCGGCCTGATTATTATGTGAATACTTCTGATAGAAAAGCGATGTTCTGTTAGAAATGAAACTTAATGAACCCAACCTGACTGCAAATATATGGTACTACTTTCTCTCATAAACACTAAAAGCTAGAATAATTTTCAATAATCTGTTGAAAAATTTTTCAGAAATTGTCAGAATTCACTTCACATTTGCCCTCAGTCACCTTAAATACACTGATTAGCTGCCTACTACAAAGATGCCTGAGACGTAGCCCCATTTTATTCAAAGATTCAGGAACAGACAAAAACTGGCTTAGGGTCAAGAATTCCACTTAAGAGCCAGGGAGTTAGCTCAGTGGTTCCAGTGCCTGTCTTGCAAGCGCAAAAACTTGGGTTCGATTTCCCTGTAACCACATAACAATACTGGGCGTGGAGACTCACGCTCAGCAGCGATCAATATCACATACCACAGAGCCCGGCGTGGTGGCTCACGCCTGTAATCCCAGCACTCAGGAGGCAGAGGCAGGAGAATTGCTGTGATATGAGTTTGAGGCTGAGCTCAAGGCCAGTCTGAACTA
>PVIR01001115.1:124664-137387 GCA_004026965.1 Petromus typicus | reverse complement strand
ACTGCTTAAAAGTACAAATAACAAAAAAAAAAAAAATCAAAAAAACAAATGAAATAATAAAATAAAAAACGAATGAAATAATAAAATAAATACTAATAGAATAATAATAAAAGAAAACCACTCTGGGGGATGTAGCTCCAAGGCAGAGCACTTGCTTGGCACGCATGAGGTCCTAGGTTCCATCCCCAATATGTCACCCAGTGAGGTGGCACACAGCTGCAATTCCGGCACTCAGGAGGCTGGGGAAGATGGATGAGTTTGAGGACAGCGACACTATTCAATGAGACTCACAAAAAATTCTTCGGACTTCTTGACACTTCTTACTATGTAAATGAGAACTGCTGTTGGTTGCGGTGCCAGCTGGATGGAGAGACCAGACGGCCAGCTCAGTACATGGGGACCACAGCAAGGCTACCTCCTGGTACCAAGAAACAACGTGTGCTGAGACCAGCAGGGAGGACTGAGAGAAGAGTACCATCCTCTTCTTGCTCTACCACAGCCAGGTGTACAATCAAAGCCCGGTGGATGGGTAGAGCTGGAGACCTTTGCCTTCCTTGTCTGGGCTCATTGCAAAGCCTCTGGACCAGCACTTAATTACTTCCTCCTTTGATCCTCAGAGCCTCTTCCAGGCACAGAGATGGACATTGGCCTCAGTCACCAGAAATGTGAGAACTGCACTGCCTCAGGGACAAGGACCTGGGAAATGAGAGGCAGACACTGGATTCTTAGCTTTCTCTGAAATGTTCCAAAGAGAATGTTCATCCCTTTGTTACAGAAAAAGTAGATACAAAGGGCCGGGGATTTGGCTTAGCGGTACCATGCCTACCTTGCAAACACAAGGGCCTGAGTTCAATCTCTGGTACTGCAAAATTAAAAAATAAAATAAATATGAGTAAGCCAGGCACGATCGTGCATGCCTATAACCCCAGCATTCTAGAAGGCTGAGGCAGATGGATGGCAACTTCAACAAAAACCTGGGCAAATTAATTAGAGTATTAGCAAGACTCTGGCTAAAAAAAGAAAAGGCAGGGGCTGGGGAATTAGCTCAGTGGTTCTGGCATCTGCCTAGCAAGCACAAGGTCCTGAGTTCGAGTTCGATCCTCAGTAAACACATACCATAATGCCAGGCATGGTGACTCGTGTGTAAGCACAGCACTCAGGAGGCAGAGGCAGGAGGATTGCTGAATTTGAGACTAGCCTGGGCTACATAGTGAGTTCAGAGCCAGCCTGAGCTACAAAGTGAGACCCTGTCTCACAAAAAAATAAAAAAAGGCAGGAACAGAAATGTAGGTGAATGTGAAGGCCCTGGATTCAATCTCAAGCACTGTAAAATAAAGAAATTAATTAAATTAGAAACAAAGAGCTGAGCATGCTGGCATACCTATAATCCCAGCACTCAGAGGCTGAAGCAGGAAAATCCCTGAGTTCAAAGCCAGCCTGGACTACATAATGAGACCCTATCTCAAAAAAAAAAAAATTAAATTAAATTTAAAAAATAAATAAATAAAGGGCTGGGATTTAGCTCAGTGATTCCAGCATATGCCTGGCAAGCACAAGGGAGTTCAAATGGTGCCACATACCACAATGCTGGGTGTGGTAGCTCTCGACTATAATCTCAACACTCAGGAGGCAGAGGCAGGAGGACTCCCTTCAGTGTTAGCCTGGGCTACAAAATGAGAACCTAACTCAAAAAAATAAAAAGTAGACAGACAGACAGACAGATAGATAGCCAGATAGAAACAAATAAAGGGCATGTGCAAGCCCCTAGGTTCAATGCTTGGCACTACAAACAAGGGGAGGAGGGTTGCTGGATCCCAGGATTTGCAGTCCTTTTTGTTCTGATGTGCAAAGCCATGGAAATAAATATATGTTTGTGCCAGACTTACTTAGCAGGGGTGGGGGTCAGGGCACACAGCATATTCAAGCCACACACTACTAGATGTAAAATGGTTCTCCACCTCAAGGGTTATCTAGGTGGAACACCCTTGTCTCAATTTTGTCACCCTTCCCTAGCTCCATGTAGACCAATCCCCATTTACCTCTGAAACAAATCCTAGCTTTCTTTTTACCTGTCCTATTTAACCCAGACCACTTCACATCTTTGTTAACACCAGGCCATGTGCTGTGTGGACTTCACCTTTCAATGTACCTAAATTATACTTGGATGTACTTTATAGGGAATTACTGAAAGACATACCTCATCAAGCAGGTGTCTTTAATGTCACCCTAGGGCCTAGGAGAATGAAACAAGAGGTATCCAGCCTGGGAGGACTCTCCCACATCCACCCTCCATAATTTGTTACCAAAAACACTGTTTCACCTACTACCAAGTTTTGTTCACTCACTATTTTTGTTTATTTTATTTTATGGTACTGGAAATTGAACTCATGACCTTGCGCTTGCAAGGCAGGTAGGTGATGGCACTACTGAACTAAATCCCTAGCCTTACTCAATATTTTTGACCATTACTATACTCAAGAAATGTGTTAAGAAAGCACAAGATAAACAAAATGTGTGTAATGGCTCTGGAGTCCCAAGAGCCCAAACTGAAAATGTCCCTTAAGGGCTGGGGAGTTAGCTCAGTGGTTCCGGCGCCTGTCACGCAAGTGCAAGGACCCGGGTTCGATCCCCAGTAACCACATACCATACTGGGCGTGGAGACTCACGCCCAGCAGCAACCAGTACCACATACCACAGTGCCGGGCGTGGTGGCTCACGCCTGTCATCCCAGCACTCGGGAGGCAGAGGCAGGAGAATTGCTGTGATGTGAGTTGGAGGCTGAGCTGAGGGCCAGCCTGAACCACAAAGCGAGACCCTGTCTCAAAAAAGAAAAGAAAATGTCCCTTAACCCTCCTGTGAGGCCATCCAGGAGATCAAGTTCTCAGTTTCTTAACCTGTAGCCAGAGAAGCACAGCACCTACCTTCGTTAAGTGTGAGATTAGCTACAGGAAGTATTATTACTGATGCACAGCAGCACTCTGCTAATAGTATCTGAATACCAAAGTGTTATAAAGGTGCACATTCTCACTTTTGAACACACCCTGCATTTAACTGAAAAGACCCTTAAAGGGCCAGGGATGTAGAGAGCTTGCTGACCATGCACACTACTCTGGGTTCAGCCCCCAGCACTGCAAAACAAAAATACTTCTAAACTACTGACATATCCTTGTCACTAACTCACTCTACTCGAACCATTCTAAGAGGAGGAACAGAAACATGAAAGAGTGATGGTTTTGCAAGTAAATGTCAGCCAGGGAGGACCGATGGGAGGAAGGGATGAAGATCATTCTGGAGGTATTTTGGAAACGTTGCAGAAAACAGCACTAAGCAATGCATGGAAATAAAATTACTCCAAGGGGCTGGTGATGTTGCTCAGTGGTGCCACTGCCTGCCTGGCAAGTGCAAGGTCCTGAGTTTGAAACCTGATTCCAAAATAAACAAACAAACAAACAGACAATTTAAAAAATTACTCTGAATTGCCAGGCATGGTGGAGCTTGCCTATAACCCTCGCACTCAGGAGGCTGAGGCAGAAGGACCACCTCAAGTTTAATGTCATCCTAGACTACATAATGAGAGTCTGTCTCATAAAATCAAAACCAACAACAAAACAAAAATTAATGAAAAATTTTTGACAGCACAGGACAACACTGGTTATTTTATACATTTTTTAATTAATAAAATTTAAATAGGTAGAATTGCCAACAGAATTTCAACTAGGGCCAAACATGGTGGCACATACCTATAATCCTGACACTCAGGAGGCTGGGGAAGACAGATTCAAGTTCAACCTCAAGTCTGGACAACTTCGTGACTTAGCAAGATCCTGTCACAAAATTTAAAAAAAAACTAAAAGGGCTGCAGATATAGCTCAGTGTGAATATTCAAAGTTCAATCTCTCCTACTGCACAAAAAGAAATTGGGGAGGGAGCTGGGAAGGGAATGAAGGGGCAAAGGACTACTTGGGGCTGTCAAGTTAGAGCTCCATAGGTAAGCAGAAACTGTCCATGCAGTGAAGACATTCACTGTACTATCAATTACACCATTACATGCCAACTTAGGCCAATTTCACCCACTATAAGCTGTTATTTAAGCATCCTGTAGTACTGGGCATTAAACTAAGATCCTCTGCTGTGCTGCACCCCAGCCTTTTTATTTTGAGACAAGATCTCCCAAAACTGCCTAGGCTAGCCCTGAACTGCTCAGATCCTTAAGCCTCACCCACACACTGGCTCCTCCCCCGGCTGCTGTGACTGAGCCCTAAGCAGCTCATCAATACCAGGGGTTCCACCTTTGCACAATGAGGGGAAAACAGAATACATGCATATTTAAACAGTGGGTGAAACACAAAATCTGATCAAATTGTTCTCCTTGGAAACATAATGATGACAAATATAAAATGTGAACAACACATTTATTTAAAAGAAACCTATTACACTGAGTCCTGTGGAGAATCACACAAAACGGGATGAGGATGTAGCCCAGGGGTAGGTACTTGCCTAGCATGCCCAACACCCTGGGTAAGATCCCTAGCACTCTATGGGGACTGCGGTGAGTTTAAGATCAGCCTAGGCTACAAAGCAAGGTCCTGTTTCAAAAAACTTTTTTTAAAAATCACTAGCACTAAGAAGGAAAAAAGAATCCCACAAAAACAAATCACTCACTCACACACACACATAGCATTTTATGTCATCTAGATTTGACAGTTACCGAAATGAAACTTAAATAAACATGGCCTGTTATAATATGGAAATGTGTTATTACTACAGGAACTGCTATATCTGGTCTCTTCTGATTATTGCTCTTCCTGTTTGACTCTCATAAAAGATGAAATTTACCAAGCTTGGCAATTTGGTTAGAAAACAATGTCATAAACAGAAGCTCACTTTGCTTCATATTATTTAGTATGTGTGCCAACAAAGTGGAAGTTCAAGTGGGCAAATGAGGAGGAAAGAAAGATTAACAGAATGGTTTCTTCCTGCCTGTCTGGCCCATACTGACTGACTTCCTCCATCAGACAGATTCTGCAGAGGGGAACAGAAAGGTGAGGACAGGGTTATGAAAGCTGCGGCACCCTAAAGCAAGAGGTGCATCTTCCAGACCTTCTCCTCGCCAAGCCCATCAAACCTTTGCACCCATGCCACACCAATACCACACCCACCCCTAACCCTAATGGGGTGGTATGAGCGTCACTCCCACTTTGCAGATGATGCAGTGGAGGCTCACAGAAAACAAATCTGCCCAAGGTTAAGGTTGCACAGCTTTCCAGGGGCAGCGTGCCAAGAGTCCTGACTCTCAAACGCAAACTACTTACCCTCATTGTGCTAATTACCACACTGTAGATGAAAGGGTACTGGGTTCCAGACTCAGCTTCAACCCTTAGGCAAGTACCTCAACCTCCAAGAGAAGTTTGTCACCATCAAGTGAGGGCAATGAAAGCTGCCTAAGCCTTCTCCAGGGCATCTGAGCAAGGCTGAAAGAATTAAGGTACAGAGTGGGTGGGGCATGGTGGCGGGAAGCGTCAGGAAACTGAGACAGATGATCACTGGACAGCAAGAGCTCCACAAAGTTCAAGGCCAGGCTGAACTACATAAGGAGACCCTGTGTCAAAATCCAACAAACAAACCAAAAAACAAACAAATGCTATTAGAGCACTATTTAAAAGGAAGTTTGTTGAGTTTAAATTCCATATATTTTTAGCCTTCTAAATGGTTTATGAATCACTGCTACTCAGTTTAGTAGTAGCTAAGTAAGGCCCGAGGATGTAGCTCAATGGCACCGTGCCTGCCTCATGTAAGGTACTAAGTTCGATCCCTTTTTGCATATATTGCAAAAAAAAAAAAAACAGTCCTAGTCTGAGGATTTAGTTCAGTGGTTCCACGGCCTGCTTTACAAGAGCAGGCAGGGTTCCCAGTTCAATCCCCAGCACCAAAACAAAAAAAGTAGTTAGGCCATCTTTAACGTTTCCAAGTAAAAATCTAGTTTACATTGTTGAGGTAACAGCAGCAGGCATGGTGGCACAGGTCTGTACATCCAACACTCAAAGAGTCTGAGGCAGGAGAATTGCAAGGTTTTTTTTGTTTGTTTTTTGTTTTGAGACAGGGTCTCACTTTGTAGTTCAGGCTGGCCCTGAGCTCAGCCTTGAACTCACAGCAATCCTCCTGCCTCTGCCTCTCAGAGTGCTGGGATTACAGGCGTGAGCCACCACGCTCTGAACTGTGGTATGTGGTACTAATTGCTGGTGGGCGTGAGTCTCCATGCCCAGCATTGTTGTTGTATGTGGTTAATGGGGATCCAACTTGGGCCTCTGCACTTGCAAGGCAGGCACCAGAACCACTGATTTAAATCCTTGGCCCAAGAATTGCTTATACCTTAGCAGCTTACCAAGACCCTGTCTCAAAATTTTAAAATATTTTGGGGGCTAGGGATATAACTCAATGGCGCTGCCAGCTGCCTGTCAAGTGCAAGGTCCTGAGTTTGATTCCTGCTTCCCCAAAATAAAAGTTTTGGGTTTTGGGGGGGTTTTTTTGAGACAGGGTTTCACACTTTTTTTTTTTTTTTTTTGTAGTTTAGGCTGGCCCTGAGCTCAGCCTTGAACTCACAGCAATCCTCCTGCCTCTGCCTCAATTACAAATGTGAGCCACCAAACCCAGCACTGTGGAATGTGGTTCTGTTTGCTGGTGGGTGTGAGTCTCCATGCCCAGCATTGTGGTATGTGGTTAACAGGGACTGAACCTGGGCCTTTGCATTTGCAAGGCAGGTGCCACAACCACTGAGCTAAATCCCCAGCCCTAAAAAAGATTTTAAAAAAAAATTTTTTTTTTTTTTTTAGGTTTTTTTAGACAGGGTCTCGCTTTGTGGTTCAGGCTGGCCCTGAGCTCAGCCTCCAACTCACGTCACAGCAATCCTCCTGCCTCTGCCTCCCGAGTGCTGGGATTACAGGTGTGAGCCACCACGCCCGGCACTGTGGTATGTGGTACTGGTGGCTGCTGGGCGTGAGTCTCCACAAATGGGAGGAGCTATAACAGCACAAAGGCCCCCTGGGCTCAACCCTCAGAATTCCCAGTCCAAAAACAACAAACACTCATCCTCAAAAAACCTATCTTAGGCATCTAGAAAAGGCAAAATTATGAAGAGAGTAGAATGATCAGCTTTGCCAGTATTTTAGAGGAAAAGAGGAAGATGACTGAGAGGCATGGGGACTTTCAGGCAGCGAAACTACTCTGTGTGACACTATAATGGTTGATATATATTATTTGACATCTGTCAAACACTACAACACCAGAATGAGTCCGAAAATAAAATATAGGCTGAGGCAATACTAAAGTACCACATCAGTTTTGTTTCAATGGTTTCTGGTTTTAGTTCAGGTTGTCTTTTTTTTTTTTTCCTTTTTTTTTTTTTGGAGACAGCGTCTTGTTATATAGTTCAGGAAGGCCTTGAATTCCTTATATACTTCAGCCTCCCAAGTGCTATGATTATGGGTGTGCATCACTGCACCCGGAAGTGTTGCCTCAACAATTTTAACAAATGTACTTCACTGGTGCAAGATGTAAACAAGAAACAGTATTCTGAGGGAGATGAATGAGAGCTCTATACTTTCTATTTAGTTTTTTTGTAAAACTAAAAATTGCTTCAAAATATCTACTTTAAAAAAAAAAAAAACCTTAGAGGGGGGCCAGGGATTTAGCTCAGTGGTTCTGGCGCCTGTCTTACAAGCGCAAGGGCCCAGGTTTGATCCTCAGTAACCACTTACAATACTGGGTGTGGAGACTCAAACCTGCCAAAAGTCAGTACCACATACCACAGTGCCAAGCGTGGTGGCTCACACCTGTAATCCCAGCACTCGGGAGGCAGAGGCAGGAGGATTGCTGTGATGTGAGTTTGAGGCTGAGCTCAGGGCCAGCCTGAACTACAAAGTGAGACCCTGTCTCAAAAAACAAAACAGAACAAAACAAAACCTCAGAGGGCCAGAGATTTAGCTCAGTGGTTCCAGTGCCTGCCTAGCAAGTGCAAGGTCCTGAGTTCGATCTCAGTAACCACAGACCACAATGCTAGGCATGGTGGTTCACGCCTGTAAACACACTTGATAATCACATACCGCAATGCTGGGGGTGGTGGCTCACATCTGTCACTTGGGAGGCAAAGGTGGGAGGACTGCTGTAGGTTCAAGGGCTAGCCTGCGCTACAAAGTGAGTTCAGGGACAGCCTGAACTACAAAGTCAGACTGTCTCAAAAAACACAACAACAAAAAGCAAACCTTTAGAAACAAATTCAAATTGTACACAGTGCTTTAAGAAGCTATACAAATGAGCCTGATATTCTAAAAGTGCCTAGATGTCCCTGGGCATGGTGGCACATACTTATGATGTCAACATTTTGGAGGCACAGACCCTGTCTCAAGAAACTGGGGGGTGGGGGGGAAGCACCTGGACTACTAGATTAAGCATACAGTCATCTTTTGGGACTATGGTTTCAATAGAACTTTATGCAATGATGGATATATTATAGACCTCCTCTGATAAAGTAGCCTCTGGCCATATTGGCTACTGGACTACCTGAAGTTTGTTTTGTGCAACTTGGGGACATAACTTAAAATTTTTATTTAACAAATTTAAAAAGTCACATAAGGCTAGTAGTTATCATACCAACAGTCTTAGTCAATTTCTCCAGACAGCTCTTGAAACAAATGTATTGTAACACTATTTTTAAAAGGAAAAGTTATTGTAAACGACCATTCAAAAGGATTTAGTAGGCCAGGTGTGGTGTCTCACGTCTATAATCCCAGCATTTGGAAGACAGAGGAAGGAGGATTGCTGTGAGTTTGAGGCCAGCCTAAACTACAAAACCAGACCCTCCAAAAAAAAAAAAAGAAAAGATTTAGTTAGGAATAAGGCTACAGGCCACCTTGGGCAACATAAGAACTCCATTAAAAAAAATTATGTATATGGGGGAGTAGTTGTAGGGAGGGCAGGGAAATTGGAAAAAATGAGAATCAAGATGTGTCGTGTACAGGTACAAATTCTCAATGCTGAATGTGATCATAATGCATGCATAAAATGCATCAATAAAGTCAATTTTAAAAAATAAATTCAATTACATTAAACCAAAAAGTGGAGCCCAGCATGGTGGCGCATGCATAAAATCCCAGCACTTGGGAGGCTGAGGCAGGAGAATTGAATTTGAGGACAGCCTGGGTTACATAGTGAGTTCAAGGCCAGTCTGGGCTCCACAGGGGAAAAAAATGTGACTAGCCAGATGACTCAAATGACCAGGAGCCATGGATTTAGCTCAACTGGTACCATGCCAACCTTTCAAATAACCAGGAACTCAGGAACTCAGGAACAAAAAAATCCAATATCCAATTGTCATCACTTTAAGTCCCACAAGTGGCTTTCTTTTTTTCAGTATTTTTTTTAAAGTAGCCAATTGGTTACACATCATTTCTGCTTCCAGAAAAAGAGTGTAGGGGCTGAGTTAGAATTAAGGAATATTTTATCAAGTTAGTGACCTGGAGGAAAGCAATTTAGGAAGACACTCTCTCAAAGTAAAAAATTTTAAAAAGGCAAACAGATACAATTCAGTGTGAAGGCCCTGAGTGTGATCCCCAGTTCAGGATTTTGGGCTTTCTCTTTTGTTTTGTTTTGGTGTTTAGAGACAAGGTCTAATTAAGTAGTTAGGATAGGCTGGTCTGGTGTCCTCTCCACCTCAGGAACATCAAGATTACAGGCACACACCACCAAGAAGGCTCAAAACTGAAAATATTCATCCAATTTTTTAATGAAAATTTAAAAACTGACATTTAATGGTGTGTTCCCATTCCATGTCACAGACGGTAGGAAACCAAAAGGAAAAAGATTCCCACAGAACCAGGGGCAAAGATGAAAAGAGGACAACATAAGTAAACAAAAATAAGGCACTGGAGAGACCTATGACTATTTGTATACAGTGGTTAACCGAAGCTTTGTGCAGGAAGGGTCATTACCTCTTATCTCGGTCCTTTAAAATACTAGTTGATTAAACCTGGGCTCCTAATTCAATGACTTTTTGTCCTTATCCCAGTGGCATAAAAGGGCACTTATGTCCTCAATTGCAGTGCCTTTTATCGGGGACTTCTCCCCTGGGAAACCTATGAAATCAAACACTGAGACTAGCTTTCACACCCTGAGGGAGTAAGTCAAGCGTCCAATGTGACAGTGTTGAAACCCTGAAGTACACTCGCCCACAGCTTTTTTCAGTCCTACAAGCCCTCGATTTCTTTTTTTTTTTTTAATCCTTTGTATTCTTTTAGAACACAAAGAGAAAAAGAAAGGTAACTGAGAAGTAGTAACACGCTTGCCTGAGACAAGACCTTAGACACAGGCCCTAAAAAGCCAGATGCTTGACATTTGCTCAAAAGTGCAGTAGACCTTTGTTCTTCCTTTTGAAGTTCATGAATCGCATTAGAAAAATATTACGTATTTCGTAATTTCATACAAGAATGATTTCTAAGATTAGCCAGATACATAAGTAATATTAAATAGCCTTCAGTGAACATGCAAGGTGTCCAACAAGCTGAACTTTTCAATCTGCTCACCTGAAAGGAGAAAAAAAAGAGGAGGTTTCGACTTTCCCAGCCCATTCCCCGAAGTTTTCGATTCCGGGCCCCAAAAGCCTTTTCTACCCTCTCCGTTGTGCAATCTTTTTCAAACTCCGCCCACTGAGCTTCAGAACAAGTGGAATCTCCCATTGGAAAAGGTCTCGATTTGACTGTATCCAGGGAGACACAGAAAGCTCCTTGATGTGAGGCAAGTAAGGAAGGCAAGGGGAACAGTCCGGAATCTGTCTCCCAGACGATGAAAGACCAAAGATCAGGAGTGGGGAGGCGCTCGAGTTTCTGCTTATCAAATTAAAGAGGAAAAAAAATTAAAGGAGAAAGAAAAAAGGGGGGTGTGTGTGAGCGGAACTGGGAAGAATGGCGACCAGGAGATGCTGCTCCAAACTCTGCGGGACCCAGATCGCTCAGCATCACCTGCCATAAGCTGGGTAGCCAGACCCCCGCCCGCCCGAGGTGTCCCCTCCCTCCCACCACTCCCGCGCAGTGGCAGGGTGCGGAGGGGCATAGAAAGGGGCTCTCCCAGTTACCTCGCTGCGCCACAGCCGCGCCCGCGTGCCCGGGGCGTCCCGTTGCGCGCCTTGCGCACCTGCCCGCCGGCCGGGAGGGTCAGCAGAGCGGCGCCGGGAGCTGGCGGACCGCGGCGCTCGAAGCGTTCGCAGCGCTCGTGGCGCTAAGAGCGTGGCGCAAAGGGAGCGCAGCGCAGGGACCGGCGCGCCGCGACCGCAGGGGATGGCAGAGCGAACACCTGGCGCCCGCGGCCCCGCACGTGGCTGTCACACCTGCCGCGTCCCTGCCGCCAGCCTGCACCCCCGGGACCAGCGTGCGCCCTGCCTTTCCTCACGCCCTGCGTCGCGCACCCTCAAACCCCAGCCATCGCCCCTTTGCACCCTATCCATCATGGTCCCACCCCCCCACCTGCTCCCACTGTCGTCACCCACGGGAGGGAAAAAGGCCGGATGTTCGTCCCGTGCCGAAAGGTACCCGGGGAGAGTGGAGAGGTGAACCCCGAAAAAGGGTAACCTGAGAATTTCCCCGGCACCACAACGAGGACGTCCCCCTGACTGACCTTCTGCCGCGGGCTGCGTCGCCGTCCGCCCCGTCCGGCCTCAATAGCCTCCTCAGAGCCGCCGCCTCTTCCCCGCGCTGTCTCCTCTACTCGCGTCGCCATGAGGTGACGGCAGCAGCCAAACAAGCGGCCCGACAACAGGCACGGAACCTCTTTGGGCCCTGCGCCACGCCCCCAGGTCCCCACGGCCAATCGTTGAGCGCGAGTCCTCTCACGTGACCGGAGGAGGTTGGCTCCCAAGGGCAGACCCGCGGTGGGGGTGAGGAAAAGTGAATCCCACAGAGGGATTCTGCGAGGGCCGAACAGTAGGCACGAGCCGTGCGAGCCTGCGCGAACCGTGATAGGGCCTCGAGAGCGGACTACAAGTCCCAGCAGGCCGCGCGGCACCGGCTTGAAGTCCCGGATCGGTATTGGAGCGTAATACAGCGCTGTGAAATGCACTGAGGGGAGAAAACCGGGGGTGCTGCGTATGCAGCTCAGTGGGGCTTGTAGTTTCTGGGGCGATGTCCGGTACCGGAAGGTACTAGTTATTATCCTACAGGAAAAGTTTATAGTTCAGTGTTTGAGAAGGAGCGGAATCAGAGACACTTTGTCATGTTCCTGTTTTTGTTGCTGTTCTTTGGAATGGAACGTGAATGACTTGGGAATAAAGGACAATGTTTTGCGATCTGAAGGTGGATGTCATGGCTCTCAGAATATGGGCTTTGGGCTGGGACACTTGCCAGAGTCTATCCCTTCCACCGGCGTTCTCGCCCCAGATTGCCTGTACTGAGCGCCTGAGGGTCAGCGCCGCCTCCCCGCCACTTTAGATTTTCCTTAGCTCAGATCCCCTCAATTGATGGGAGCTGAATTCGTATTAAACATACCCTGCTTTCTCCATCATTCGTTCCGTAACTTAAACATTCAACAAACTCAGTGTGATGAGTCAGTTACTTTTCTTCCTGTGACGGAGAAGGAGGCTTTCCTCCGTAATAATTCGTTGTTGCCAGCTGACAGAATCAAAAAGTTCTCCCGTAAGATCTTCTTTTTTTTTTTTTTTTTTTTTTTTTTAGGTTTTTGGAG